>PVKA01020812.1:0-19114 GCA_004027165.1 Ctenomys sociabilis
AATTATTGAATCTTTGATATAATTCAGCTACATAAAGACCTGTAAATATAATATCATGTATGCACCTTGTACAATACCAAAACGTTATGAAAACAGTTTGCAATGTATTATTTCATCGACTCTGTATGGTTATGGTGTTTTGAAACTGTCTGATTGACATTTGTATTTCAATAAAATAAAAATAAATGGAAAAAAAATTAAAAAAAAAGAAGTTTCTGCATGATATTCTGTACTTTTTATTTTCTTTTTAAACTATGAAACTAAAAAAAAATTAAACTATGAAACTACCCCAGGCATGTTTAGGTTACAATAAAACACAACCATTTTCCTAGCATTGTGTTTTGAGTGACGTCATAGTTGCTGCATAGCTCATCTGCTTCACTTCTGGTTTTGTTGTAAAAAGTTACCATCTCTGGCTTCAGTTGTGTCAAGGATTTTCTGTCACTCTTGCCATGATGGTACAATGCTCACATCAACAATACCAGCTTGTTTTTCTTTGCTAATTTTGAGGCCAATGTTATGTCTGTCTGAAATCTAAAGGTTATAGTGTATTCTCTGTTTTAAAATTCCAACACTTCATTGGGTGAGATTTCTTTTTTCTTTTCTTTTTTTTTTTTTGGAAGAACTGGGAATTGAACTCAGGCCCTCACACTTGCCAAGGAAGCGCCTATTTCACTAAGCTATCTCCCCGGCCCCCAACATTTCATTGGGAATTTCTGCTTTGTTCTGGCATACAATTTCTACAGTGATCAACTTGTGCTCTGTTAACAAATATAACACCAACTGGAAACTGATAAATCAATTACCAAATATCACGTTTTGATTAGTTTGGGAGATAGAAGAAATAAGTCTGCTCACATCATCCAGTTTATTACTATATAAATAAAGACTTAGTGGCTGTGTTTCAGGATAAATTTCTAAATTGAAAGAATGGCTTTATATCTACCAGGCAGTATATTTTTATATTTGAAAGCTTTTTTTGGTATATACTACCTCAAGGTACAGAGATACTGCAAGACATTCATTGGTAGTTATGTGTTTACACAATGTATAAATTGTTGACCTTGAGATACAAAGCTCTGAAATGATGAGCAGCTAGCAGCCAGATTATTGCTTTTTTTTTTAAATGGTGCTGGTCTCTGCCATCAAGCTCCATGAAATTTTGAAGGAAGCCAAATCTCACTATTATTCTACAAGCCTCAAGTGCATACCCATCGCTTCTCCATTAGTTTTTGCATCTCTGCAGTTAGCATGAGAAAGACTAAGTAGCACAGACTTAAGAATGCTTTCAGTTCAGCTAGTGAGGTGTCATAATAAACACATTTTAAGTGTTTATTAAACACTTAAAACACACTGTTGGTGCATACAGAACATTTTATTTGTGTTTCATCATTCATATATTTCACAACATCTTGTTGCATGTGGTCTGTTACAAACAACTTCGAGCCTTCAATGGCAGTGCTGGCATTCCATCCAATAGGTTTCATTCCTGCCAAGATCCTCATATACTTTGGACCTGTTTCTAATATTGGATCATTTCATGTGGTTACATCACCATTTCATTTCATTTGCACCATTTCAACTAGTCAACTATACTCTCATATTGATGTTTTCTTCCCAATGTGAATTATGGAGATCTTCATTTCCTGGTCTATACTGGTTGACTCTTGGTCCACTTCACTGCCACAGGAACTTAGGCTCACATGATCACCATCAAAGTCATCATCATCAATATCCATTTCAGTCACCTGAGGACTCATTTTGAACCTCTTCCAAAGCTCACAAATCTGGGTATTCACATGCCATTGTACTAAATTGGATTACTTCTGCAAGGAAAAGCAAAAGAAGACTTTTTAAAAGCAAATCTTAAATGCAAGAAATTTAATAATGAGCATTCCATGAGTAAAGCTCACCTGTTGCTGCCTTGGACTCCAGTACACACCCTGCCACTCATCTACCAAGTGGGTGAATGCACCAATGGAGCCCTGCTTTCCCCAGACACAGCAACTGTGAGCCACACCCAGATTCCATTAGATTCTTGCTGAACAAAAGAATGGTATGGATGTATTTCATGCTTGTGACACTTAGAGACAGTTACACAAAAAGGTACAGGGAGCACTGTAGGGGCAGTCTCAATTTCACCTTGCCATCCGTCCACTTGAGTGAGTAGATACAAAGATTGCTTCTATGTCTCCCAGACACAGCTGCTCAGCAGCACAGCTGTCTACCAGGTGATAACACTTTCATCAATAATAAATACATAACTTGTTTTATGTATGTTTCTGTTTAAAGACACATAATTTAAGATACCTTTGGCTCATTACTGTTGAACTCACGGCTAACAGCACTATTATGCTAAAGACCTAATTTCATTAGAAAAGTCTGGAACTGATATATTTTACCCACTGTGATGCCACATAGCAAATCTTCAATTATTCATGGAGCATATATTCATGAATTTTTTTGTTTACTAAAATTAATTCACACTCCAAAAAATCAATAATCAGTCCACTTTAATTATCTATACATTAGCAAATTGGGTAAAAGTTTTGAGCTGTCTGCCTCACTTATTCACCACTAACACTGAACAAGATAATACCCTCTGGCCTCTTTGTTTAGTTTTCATGCTGTAAGCAAGTGTCTTTTTCACAGTACACTTAGTGTCACCTTCTTTTGTAATTTTGCTGCTCTTTGTTAGTGACCTTGTACTTAAAATGGCCCCCTCAAACCTAGTATTGCCTAGTCAGGCAATCAGCAAAGAAGCCCAAATCAAGGCATAAACTCAAGAGGGCTGTGAAGGCCTAGAGGCCATGACAATGTCTCACGAAGGACCACTTCACGGATCTATGCTAGAAAGGTCCTAAGGTCAATGGTGGAAGCTATAAAGTCTATGCCAGTGAGATAAAGGATCTGCTCTAGCAGGCAGAGGGATCTGAAATGGATCCCAGAAGAAACACTCAAGGTGAGAACTAAAGCTTCCCCCAAATGTACCACAGCCATCCTCAGCAATGGTGAGGTCCCAAGCTCCTCTGACAATGAGAAAAGCTGAGTTCCCATCAGCAAAGCCAAAATTCCCCTGTGGAGTCAGGAAGCAATGCTCAAGATGAGGACCAAAAATCCCCAAAAATGAACCACAGTCATTCTCAGCCACAATGAAGGGCTCGAGCTCCTACGGTGACAAGAACAACCAAGTTCATCAGGAAAGCCATCATGACAAGGTTCCCCAGCAGAATAGCCCAAGAGAACCAGTGGCTTCCAACAGCTCTAATTGTTTCTCCAAACAACTTCCCTAAAAGCCTCTTAACAGTTCCTCCATTCCTGACTCTTATACTGCTGGCAACAATCCTCAGGTATGCTTTCCATATCCATCACCACACTAATTCCATTCAGCTGAGTGTAACAAGTTAACCACCAGCTAACAATCCACTATGCCTTCTATTATTTGTTTCTTGCACAAGTGTCATGTTCAAGGAGAATAATTACCATCAATCTCAGGCTATAAATTCAGCCTGCCCACAGCACACAGTGACTGGAATTAGATGACCCTAGATAGTTCACCTTCATATTCCAATAATTATTATCAAGTCATAGCACGTTACAATAAAAAGCTCATTTTGCAAGAAGACATCAGAAGATAATCTTCTTAAAAGCAGAATGTTCTCACAAAGTATGGCATTATCAGCCCATCCTTTGCTCCCTTCCTAGATTTTCTCACCTGAAGTGATAGACACACCTTTGTTAAAGTAGTCCTCTGTCCTGGATTCTTCCATATCAGAAAGGAGGGATATTCCCCCTAAATATAACATGTGAGCTCAGATTTAAAACCCAGTCTTCTTAGTCTGGGAGGCCAAAATCCTTCTGAATCAGGGGCCCAAAGCACTTTACACAACAAACTTCATTGTACACTGCCCAACTCTGGCACCTAACCATTTTCCCCATGTAGTGACATCATGCAATGGACATTCTGCAGTCAAGAATACTAAAACTTACAGCAACAAAACTGATCTGGGCACCTTCATTATCACCAGAATGTGGTCTGTGGGGGAGACCTGTGAAGTGATCTCCTCCATCCCATCAAAAGACACCACTGAGGGGGTGAAGGAAGGAAAAGAAGATTCACCCTCTCTTTAGGGTCAGTTGTTATGAATGTTCATGGATGTCTTTCATTTGGATAATTTGGGCAAAGTTGATTACTAAATATGTCAACTAACAAATCTTTCATACTCTACAATTCTACTATTGTCTTGAGGGTCAGAAACAATCTGTCCAAGTGTCTATGTCTTTTATATCTAACATGCAATGCAGTGAGGAGATATTCAGAAAGGTATGGAAAAGACATTGATGGTGCACTGAAGGAAAAATATTCAGACTTTCTTCAGGGTTAGTCTTGATAGCCAGCCCAAACTTGGCCAGGAGAATCTTAATGTTCCAGGCTGAAATTTCCTTTCCCCAAAGGCCAAACTTCTCCAGTGATTTGTTCCCACTTTCTATCTCCCCTTCCCTCACATACCAAGTTGGCCTCACCCTATACCAGGCCATCCAAAACTTCTATGTTTTCCATGACTTGCTAAATCAGGCAGGCATTTTCAATGTTAGCGTATCCCTGCTCTTAACAGCACTTGACACTACTGCTAAGCTTTTCCTCCTCAAAACACTCTTCTTTTTACTTCAGAGTCCATCCTCTTCCCTCCCTCCCTGGTCTCCTTCCTTTACCTCTCCTACTTCCATTGAGTCTCAGACTCCTCAGCCTGTTCATTTTTTGCATTTCATTCTCAAATCCCTTGACACCTGAACCTAAGTCCTCCTACTCACTCCCTCTGCACACACTCCCAAAACCACAACCTCATCCCACACGTGGCTTTACTTATCACATAAGAACAAGCCCCAAGTTGATTTGAGCAACCCAGACTTTTCAGAGCTTTGGACCTGTGTATAAATAATAGTAATAATGAACATTTATGGCCATTTTATGCCAGACACCAATCTAAGTTTTTTACATATGCTAGACTCATTTGGACCTCACAGGAACCTTAGAAAGTAGGTACTATTGTTATTATATTCATTTTACAAAGAAACTATAGGGCAATAAGAAATTTTCTCAAGGAAACATGATCACACCAACCCCAGAGATCACACACACACGTGTGTGTGTGTGTGTGTGTGTGTGTGTGTCTGTGTCTGTGTCTGTGTGTCTGTGTGTGCAAGGTCTCACTACACAGCTTGCATTTGTAGTAATCCTCCTGCTTTCAGCCTCCCTGGTGCTGGGCTCACAGGTGTGTGCCACCACTCCCAGACTCCATTGCTGGCTCGGTGCACCTGGGGGTAGGGCCAGTGCAGCTTGCAATGCCAGGAATCAAACCCTGGCCCCTGCACTTACCTAAGCAAGCACTTAGTCTGCTGAGCTATCTCACTGGCCCTGAGAACATACTTGTAACCACTACACAGGAATCCCTTTCAATTCAATTACCTACTAAAATTATTTTCTTTATTTTATTTTATTTATTCTATTTTATTTTACTGAAGAACAAATAGCAATGAGACAGTTTCAAATCAAATTGTAGGACAGATTCAACAATTAATACATTGAACATTGTTTTCATAGTGGTTTTTTGTTGTACAAGGTGCATACATGATACTCTGTCTACAAACACTATTGGAGCAGATGCCTCTAATCAATGAAGTAAGAGAATGTAGCTGTATACCTATCTTTTTTAAAGCTGAATTATAGTAAAGTTTCAATAATTAATGATTTTTACACTGTTATCTTCCTAATGGTTATCCATAGTACAAGAAGCAGACAGGATATCCTGTCCAAACACTATAAGTGCAAATCTTTCTTCTCATAGAATTACACAAAGGTACTGCATATTTATCCTAACTGTACTGTTTATATAAACACAGAATGGTCCTTCCTTTGTATCCCCTGTCAGAGATGGGTATTCTACTGTCATTCAATTATTATAGGTGCTTGAATTCAGTGAAACAATCCAACACAGTCCAGCAGTCCACAATAGTGGTGAGTTATCCCAAGAAGTGGTTGACTAGAGCCATTTACAGCTCAGCTTATTATTATAGTCTTATTTTATATACCTCGTTTTTATACTGCTGGATGGTTAAGACCAAGATAAAGCAAGACTTATATAACAAAAAATGTGACTTTTGTATCTGATGAGGTCAGGCAAGTCCCCTCAGAGTTTATCCTGTAACCCTGTACCTCACTCTGTAGATCCTTTGTCAGTGTCAGTCATGTGGATGAGTCATGGCCACTGCTTGACCAGTATGCTCTCTATGAAAGCCTGAGAGAAAGTTTTCTCTCCATGTCACTCTCCTTAGGCACACTATACATCATCAATCACATTCCTCTGTAGCTCCATAATCTCCTTATCAGAAAATTTGGGGCACAACTGAGTTCCATGATGGTACAGTACAGGTTTTCCTATGTCCTGAGTCTTCACTGACCTTGAAAGGCTAGGGCCGAATGTTGGCTGACCTTGCAGCCCTTCCATATCTCCAATTTTTGATCTGCAAACTTAGGTTGTTAACCATCCAGAAGAGAAGTTGATTATTGCCCTGTGACATATGCAGTTCAGTTTACCCTATCTGACTAAATTCTTTTTAGTTGTTCTTATACCTTTCTATTTGTATTTCTTCTCTTGATTTCTTGTACTAGGGAGGCTATACATTATTTACACATGTGTGTCTGGTTTATTTCACTTATGAGTATATGTTCAAGTGGCATCCACTTAAATATAAATGCTTCAAGTTTATAATTCTTTATAGCTGAGTAATACTAATTATTTCAATATCTTATAAAAACTTAAAAAATAGACTCTAACTATCTCTCCAGGAATCTAATGTTCCCTCACCTGGAAAAGATTGTCACTTCCCGAGAGTCATTCTGCTGCTTCTTTACCTAGATCAAATCCTGTCAAATGTACCACAGAGATATTCTCCAATCTGACTCCCTTCCAGTATAATGATCATTTCAGACCTTGTGCCAGGAGACCCTTGTGAGTCTTCTGCACACACTTGGGCCTACCTCCCATCATAGAGCTGCTTTTTAAACACTCAGAGTTTCCCCCTTCCTGAAGAAGAAAGTCCAGAATCTTTTCCAGACCTGCAGAGCTAGTTTTCCTCTCCAGCCTGTGTCCTGCCCCCCTCCCCACCACCCTTAGACCTTTCATCCCTCCCTTACCTAAGGACTTTAGTCCTTGCCAAAGCTGTTCCTGCAGATGCACTTCACCCTTCCTTCCCCCAGCCCTTCTTCCCATTTCGTACTCCATCTAATTAACTTTTTTTCACACTTCAGGGTAAGTTCATCCTCCCTCCTTATCAATCTATCTTTGATTTCATCATAATAGGCTCAATATCCAGAATATTAAATTATAAAACCATGCTGGCAGAGAAACCTTCTGTTCTGTTTGCACTGTGTTCCCAGAATGTATCTGTGTACTTTGAAGTGTTTTTTTAATGAACAGGTAGTAGCCTATAGCCATAGTTTGAGAAGCTTAGACGCTGGTAGATGATTTAGCACTTACACACCAGACACTGAGCAGCCATGGCAGAGCTTTGAGTGGTGGAAGTCAAGCACCACATTAGGAAAATTCACCTAACAGCACTGTGGAGAATGAATCGCTTGATGCCTGTGACCTGTTACTCTGGTCAGTATGGGTCAGAGCATGGACAACCACAGTACTGCTGTAAATGAATGAGGGTGTAGGTGGGGCAAAGTAAGAATCTGCAGAACACAATTAACTCAAGTTACTGACTGGTAGAAAACTGGATGGCTTAATTCTGCCAGGTAGTAGAAGGTAGCTCTGTTTAAGATGCTTGTGATTTTTTCACTCAAATCAAAGAATGCAATGTAAACCTGATAGGAGGGAAGAACTGAAAAATGGGTTCCAATTAACTTCAGCACCCTAAGAAATGAAGATCAACAAGGTAATTCCATTTTCAATAAGTAAATACAGGCATCAAAAGAACTTTGTGGGCAACTGACTCCAGGACCCCTCTTGAAAACCAAACTTCATGCATGCTCAAGATCCTTAAATAAATGTGTAGTATTTGCATATAACCTAGATTCATCTTCCCATATACAGTACTTTAAATGAGCTCTAGATTTCTTATAATGCTAATACAAGATAAGTTCATACAAATAGTTGCTTCATTTTGCATTGTTTGCAGTACTAGAAGTTGAACCCAGGGCCTTTGTACTGACCTATATCCCCAGACCTTTTCATTATTTTTGGGGGGGGACAGAGTCTCACTAGGTCTCTAAGTTGCCCAGGCTGTGCTCACACTTATGATCCTCACGCCTGCAGTGGCTGCAGCCACACGCTACCGCTCACAGAGGTGACTAGTTGTACACTGTGTTGCTTGGAGATCAATTACAAGATAAAAGTTTGAACATGCTCAGTACAGATGCAGTCTTTTTTCCAGATATTTTTGATCCAAAGTTTGTTGAATCCCTTGAAATGAAAACTACAGATACAGAGGATTAACTGTATGCATACAAATTAGGCAAAATGTTTTAATAGGAGATGCCCACTCCTCCTCTAGGATCAAAAATTTCATCTGCTGCTACTCAAAATCAGGTCAGTATGGCAGTAATGAAAGCCCCTCTTGCTCTGTGTGTGCTCCATTCTCCTCACAAACTATCATTCTTGACATCTGAAAGTGACTTTTTCTAAACTCCTTACCACATTTGAAAGCTTTTTCATCTTCTTATGAAATAAAATTTCATAAAATAGAAAAAAGAGAATTCCAAGTGTTCTCTGATAATAGAGACTGGCATTATCCAACAATCTGGTTGTAGTTACAAATGCATAATGATATTTAAAGTCACTAATATGAATGCTATCTTAAGGATCATTCTTTACTTTTAACCTTAAAAGGCTTTCCATCATGCACACATGATAAAGGAAGGGAAACTGAATTGCACTACTAATGAGATACCTCAGCATCTCTTAGGCTTTGAAAGTTTCTCCCCCTCAAATACACTTCAAAACTAACTTTCAAAACTAATTTTCAGCTATAATTGAGATATACATACGAACATAAAATGTGAGACTGCATTGCTCCATCATGGCCTTTTGTACTGAACTTTTAGTTCATGGGAATAAAATGGCACTCAACACTATACTCCACAAACACGTTTTGGGTGCATCATACAATTTCACAACCAACAAAAGTTTGTCTGAATCAAAATGCATTGGAAATTTCTTTTAAAATGTAACACTCTATGCAAATTCACAAGTAAACTCTCGGCCCCTTCACATTCCCAGTGAGGTGGTAAATGAATTGAAAAGGCAAAATCAGTACTGCAGACTCAAATGTGCCCCATTTGCCAACTATAGAACATTTATTTATCCCAGACTCCATGTGGTGACCAGCTTTCTGTGTTTGTGTTAGTGTCCCTCTTATCTTACAAATCATGATTTATCTGGACCAATTTTTAATAAGGTCAGTGGTTAAATCAACAAAATCATAGTATCTGGTCTTGAAATGCATGGAAGAAACTCTAAGCAAAGTACAATTAAAGACAAAACAATAATCCTCTCAAATCAAGAGGAAATAGCTGAATGAAAACAAATGACTTGAATTTTTAGAAAATAAACTATTTTTAAATTATACAAATGCAATTTCCCACATTTGTTTACATTGCTCATACTATTTTTCTATTTGAAGATAAGCTGACCAGGGCTTGAAAGCAGATTTCATCGAAGGAAAGAGTCACAGCAGAGTGCCAAGTTTCTCAGAATCTGCCACAACAGAAATTACTGCCGTCCATACTGCTAGGGTTCAACCTGAGAAAACACTGGAAACTACTGTCTTATAAGACTTCTTACTCTGATGCAGTCCTAACTGCATCTTTGTCGCAAGCATGTGCAATCAACACTGCTGTGTCAGGCTGCAGAGATGACTCGGCAGCATGGGTGCCAAGCACAAGATTCTGAGTTCAATCCCCAGTACCAAGAACACAAAAAAGAGCAGCCTGCTCAGGTTCTCCTTCTGTCCCTCTCTAGGATAGGAGCTTTCTTGCCCTTAATAAATATATTATGCTCTTAAAAACAAAAAAATACTGCTGTGTCCACTTTGCAGATGTGGAAACCAAGATTCTCAAAGATTGGATGATCAAAAAGAGATTAGGTAATCAGCCAGCAGGGGTATGAGAGGTCGTAAAGTCAGGCCATTCCACACACACCCATTCTCCACACATACTGCTACATACTGAGCCTAAATTAAAACATAGGGGGCTGGGAAGATGGCTCAGAGGAATAAGTGCTTCCCTGGCAAGCATAAGGGCCTGAGTTCAATCCCTGGTTCTGCAAAATAAATAAATAAATAAATAAATAAATAAATAAATAAATAAATAAATAAATAAATAAATCATGCGAAATTCCTGATGCTGAGGATTATAATGCCTCATAACCAAAAACAAAAAAAAAAAAAAAGTCTAATAACCATGGCTTTTTTCCAATCTTATAAATAGAATCACAACTCTAAAATTTCCAGCATTAAAATAAACAGATCTACCCCTAACCTCTAAAGAATGCTCCAGAGAAAATATCTAGATTTCCTTCTAATAAGACTATTGATTGCTGGCCTCAGGCACTAAGTATTCTGATACTTGTAATACAAAGAATATCCCTCCCAGATCACTTGTCATGGGTGACCACCTTCTAGCTATCACTAAAGTTAAAGGGGACCTGCAGGTTGGGGGTCAGGGTGATGCTCCCTCACTCCTTCACCTGACTGACCATGCCCAGAGCCCTATGGTCCAGTATCATCAAAGTAAATCCACAAAATTCTATGTCCAGGGGTTCCATCCCTGGGCCTGTCATGCTTGCCCCACCCTCAGGGTGTGGTGCAATTGAGACTGGGCGTGGTGGTGCATGCCTGTAATCCCAGCTCATCGGAGGCTGTAAACAGGCAGATCACTATGAATTTGGTCTAGTAGTAAGACACTGAGCACCCTGTAAATGCTTCCCTAAAATACAAAAAAAAAAAATCTATGTCCAGATTTATTTTGCCACAGCAGAGTCCCTTCCCATGGTCATCAAAGGACTGAAATAAAATATTACCTCTATTTATTCGTTCATATCATTCATTCAACAAATATATAATGTAAACCACACTGTGTGTCAGGCCTCGTGCTAGGGAATAAGAGTCTATGTAACGTACAAAGGTTGGAGAACAAGTGCTTTGAAATGTGACAAGGGGTATGGTTGGGAAGAACTGGATCTTTAGAAGGAATGCCTAACAGGTTCAGGAGAGGGTTCCTAGAGAAAGAAAGCTATTCAGAACAATGCTGGACATTCTCCTTGTCTCCCCTTTCATCATCTTAATGGTCTTCTAGTGTTGCAACCCCATCTGATGCATAGAAAAACTGAGGCTCTGAGGGAATCTCATGATTCCTTTGGGCCAACTAGTGTCAGAAGTCACCCACAAAAAAAAAGAGAAGTCATCCACAAAGTCAGCATTCCACTTGTTGTCCACTACTCTACAAGCAAAAACACTTCCTTCTCTAAGATTCTGTAGGAGCCTAAGAATAGTTAATAATGCTGTTCCAAGACTGTCCTTTGTCTGTCTTCCTTGACATGTGTAGAGAAAGTCCAGATGTCATTGGATATCTGGGCTATCCTGGAAAGAACCATAACAGCATTCCCAGAGAAGAACATAATCTTAAGAAATGCCTGTGCACAATGTGCTCTTCCTAGATGCTGGGGGAGTCCTATGCACTCACCACACTGGTGGATGATCATACATGATAGTGGCATTACTCTGCCTGTTAGTCACATAGACATCTGCATTGAAATCAGCATTGTACCACAAGTGGTACATTGTCCATTGTCTTCATCCCCAAACTTTAAACCTAGACATGAAATATTTTCATAGATCCTATGCACAACTAAGAATTTTGCCCATTGAAGACATTCATAAGAAAGTATCACAGGCTTTGACAGGTAATAACAGAACCATGGGGGTACCTTGGTAAAATTATAGCATATGTTCCACTGACCACTTTTCCTTGGATAAATTCATGTATGTGCAGGAGTTTTGCTCAAAGAATGGTTTCATCACCATCCACATGTACCTTCACCAGAAGATCTAACTGTGATGAACGACAGACTTGCAAAGCTCCAGAGTCTCATACTTCAAGTTGGCTCTCATTAGTAAGATATGGACAGCATAGACAATTTTCTAGAACTAGAATCCAGCCCATGTGCACATCCCCTAATAAATCCTAGATGCCATTTACTTGCTCCTTCTTGTGACTTTTTCTTAACTACAGGTTATCCTGAATATATTAGTTGGTTACCATTTCTGATGAATTATGATCCAAGTGATAGAGGAATCCATGAACATGGCTTTATCATATATTTACAAAGACCTCCTAATCAAGTACAGTGACATCTACTCATAGTCCCAACTACTTAGAAGGCTGAAGTGGGAGAATCCCTTAAGTCCAGCCTGTGTGACACAGCAAGACCCTGTAAAAAAAAAAAAAAAAAAGAATTACTCTCACACACTAGAAGCCATAACAAGCAGCAGTCTTGAGAACCCACCTTTGCAAAGCTGTATTCACCTATCAGAGTGACACTGTTTTCTCACTTTCTCTTTTATCCATTCTTGGAGGCTTTCCCCAACTGAAGCCCTGTTTAATAACCTTACATTGCTTCTGGCTGTCTATAACCTTCTTCTGTTCTACTCATCATGTTGGGAAGCAATGTCTCTAAAGTGAGGCCTTCTCCTCAGGATTCCTCTGTCCTCCAAGCTATACCTCATCACATTCCCCAGTGTGTCTCCCTAACTTGAGAAAGGTTTGAATCTAATGTCTATATAATGATTAAATAACAATAGCTAATATGAGTAAACATATTAGGCTTCACTGAAACTTCTGAAGACATGACTTGCTAGGAGACATGCCAAAGGAATTGAAAATTCCCTAAAGAGACAAAACGTTTTATTGTCTTCTATGCCAAAACCTCAGAACTTTGATCAAGAGCAGATCCTGGTACTTCCAGTGCAATGCTTGCCCCTGGAGCATAGCCAATTTGCCCTCCTATTAAATCCATTTCCCAGACAACTGGCAAACTTGAGAGACTGAGTGAGGTACCACACAGCAGTGAGGGAGGGGACCCAACCTGTGTGTGGATCTTGGCTCTGCCAGTATTAACTATGTCATTTAGGGCAACCACATATTCTCAGAATTTCCATTTCCTTACCTGTAAAATGATGAAAAAATATATACCTCATACAGTTATCTCAAGCATGTGACTGTGGAGGTAATATGTATAAAGCATATGGTGCTACGGTTTGTGTCTAGATGCTCCCTTATGTGGTTTTAGGTGGTGCTTTTCCAAAAGTGGCTGAATCTAGAGTGTGTGATGCTGGGATTAAGAGTGTATGCTTACTAAATTAGTACACTGTATTAGTCAGGATTTTACTTAGAGGAACAGATATAATATAAGGAACAAATATTAACACAAGATGGACAAACTATAAGGAATTACAAGATTAGCTTACCCAGCCAGAGTCAAGATGAGGAAGTGTACACAGGATGTCTGCACACCCGAAACTGAAGGATTCAGTCCCAAGGTCTAAAGCTCATTGCAGTGCTCCATGTAAGTCTCTATCAGTCAGACAATGGATCTGGGACAGAAGGCTGAAGTGTCTACAATGGAAGCTGCAGAGTCTGCGATGGAAGCTGAAGGATCCAAGCCAGAGGCCAAAGAGTTGATGCTACGAGCCAGACAATGAAGTCCCAGCCCAATGCGAAGACTGAAGTTCCTCTGTGCAAGTGGAAGGTCCACTCCTCCCCTTTACATGGTCTCTTTGTGCTGAGTCCCTCTGGGGTGAGCCCATTGCACCCTAGGACAGAGTTAATCCCACCCCTGGGCAGGCCCAATTGCACCCCATGGTGGGGGTGGACCCTCCCCTGCTTTCACTACAGGGCAGGGCCAGAAGCAGGGAAGGTCATCCAGCTAAGTTGACACAATATATCAACCACTACAATCCACCTCTTGTCAACTTGGCATATGTCTTTACACCAATCTACAGATACTGAGGTATGCGTATAATTACACCTAACATTGTTATAACTACCCTGCATACAAAGGGAAATGCACTAATACCCTTAACAAAATAGGAGGTAAGTTTTCTTTGCTTGATGCTTATGCTTCAACATTAACACAAGTTTAATAATCCTAAAATATAGTATTAAATCTATCCATATTATATTATAACCAAACCATATATGGGGAATGAAATAGTACAGTTATAATCCCCTTTTCTGTAGCTGATCACAGGGTTGTAACTGATATTTAGAACTACTTTCTTCTACTACCCATTCTGTATTTCCTTGGCCCTCAACAAGTACCTCAGCAGGTCTTGGTTCTTTCCCTGGTGGAGTGACCCATACCTTCGTTCCTGAAGGCTCTGAACCATTTATCATTGTGCTTGTATTAGATTGCTGCAATTTCCCATTGACTTTAATGGCAGGGCATGGCAATACTAAGAGACACCCCAAGGGATCTCCTGCACTCCGTGTATATTCCTCCTTTCCTCCATTGTGGAGTAATAATCCAATTTCCCCTTGATAGTCTGAGTCAGTCACCCCTGACAACACTACGACTCCCTTTTTAGTTTGTTTCCTCAGAGGCATGAGAAAACCAAAGTTATCAGGGGGAAATCTCTATACAGATTGTACACCGATTTGTTTGGCATAGCTCTGGGTGCAGATAGTGGGGAGGCCCACTCTGGACCTTCCAAAATGCAAGTAGCCTGGAAGAGATAAAAGGAAGAAGAATAGGGCCAACCAGATAGCTGAGCAGATTGAAGCCCCTGCTTAGGCAGACACAGGTACTGCAGTTCAATCCCCAGTGTGCCATGCCAGGCCCAACGCCAGGACACACTGAGATGGCAGTGACTGAGACTGGGCATGGTGGCACGTGCCTATGATCCCAGTGCTTGGGAGGCTGAGAACAGGAGGATCACTATGAGTCCAATCTGTACAGTGAGACCCTGTGGACCCTGTATTAAACACACAAAAGAAAAGGCGGGGGAAAAGGAACGCTGCTGCTGCTGCTGCTTTACTTCTTCGCTGTTTTGCTCCCTTTTGCCTGCCCTGCCACACCATGCACTGTTTCTCCTCTGCAGTCTCCTCCACTGTGATGCCCTGCCTTGGCACGAGCCAAGTTTTCATTGGAACCTCTACAAACTGTAAGCTAAAATAAATCTTTTCAGGGGCCAGGGAGATGGCTCAGTGGAATAAGTGCTTCCCTGGCAAGCACAAGCGCCTGAGTTCAAGCCCCGGTTCTGCCAAAAAAATAAAATAAAATAAAATAAAATAAAATAAAATAAAATAAAATAAAATAAAATAAAATAAAATAAAATAAAATAAAATAAAATAAAATAAAATAAATCTTTTCTCTTTTAACTTTGGCCTTCAGGTATTTTTTCTTGGTAACTGAGAAAAGTAACTAAGACACATGGCATGAGGCAAAACAATCTCACAATATTCCCTAGTTTCTGGATTCCCGTCAGGCCATCTCTGTATGCATGCAGAAAAGTTGGCTCCCAACTGTAATGGCATGAAGCAGCTAACCAGAAATCAAGGCTGCACGCTCAGCAAAGCAGAGTAGATGGACATAGAATAGGTACCACTTGATTCATGTGTGTCTCAAAGAGATCCAAAGTCCAGAGGTACATGGATCAATTTACAATGGAACATGGGCTTTAACACCCACATTCACCCTTTTACTGGTCCTTTTTCCTTTAGAAATTCTTAAGCTCTTAATTGTTAACATTCTGTTCATTCTGCTTCATTCATTATAGTCAGCAGAAGAAGCAATTAGGCAGGTAAGTGGCAAGGTGTGGTACCACGGGAAGAGACTGAGAGGTGCAAGAGAGGCTTCACCTAGTTTCCATCTTCTTTGAGGGTCGTGCCTGGATGGTGTACTACTGTCCCCTAGGAGTGAAGAATAGCACTGTTGCCATTAAGTCCCAGAACTGGAAAAGCACTTCCAGAAATGTCAAGTCTACAATCTTCCCCCAAATTTATCTTTGCCTTATAGTTGTAAGACCACCTAAGAACTTTAGCAAAGGTAAAAATATTTTGCCCAACTACTGAAAAGAAATTTCTCATAGGTCATCAAAAACATTTTTTTAAATTCTCTTAACTGCCTTCCCAAACTCAGGAAACACTTGTGGCTGGACCTTAACCAGCTCTGGGTGGCCAGCAGAGAAAGCAAAACAGAAAGGAGAAGGGAAAGGTACGTGCAATTAAATCAGTAAGACTTAGTTGTCTGGATGAAGTTCAGCTGAACAAAGATGATATCAGACGACAGTTGGAAGTAGCGATAGTGACTCTTCTCAGAGACTTGACTTCAGAGCCTGCAAAAAGTTCAAGACTGGAAAATCCCTTCCCTTGTTTAATTCTTGGGCTTCCCTGATCATAGTACCCATTTAAGTCCTACAGACTGGGTCACTGGCAGGGGCAATCAGCCACAGGGCAGCAACTGCCATTCGTCCATTCCTTCACTGAGTGCCTACTGCATAAAAAGGGTTCCACAAGGCCATGTGGATCTCCTTGGGAAGGTTCATGAATTCATGAAAGTGACTATCTCAGGCAAGAGCAGCCCTCCTAATCTGAACACCCCTGCCCCAGCTTGCCTACATCGTGAAGGTGAGGCATGCACTCCGCTTCCCTCCTCACAGGCCCAGTGTGACTCCGGGAACCTTCCCTGATAAATTCTTACTATCAGAGCCACAGTGTAGACAACAGGATCTCTTGCCTCAGAATAGTATTTGCTCCATGAAAAAGAAAACTTCCATAGACAGACCTTCTCTACAGAGCCGATTTCAAGAAATTTACTGCATGCCTACAACAAGTACATGAACACGATACAAGCCCTAGTCAAGGTGTCCCTGAAACACGGGTACAAGACTTGTGTGGGCTCCAAGTTTGCAATTGCTTTGTTTCAGCCTTGGCAGCCCCACGGCTTGGCTCCCACATTCAAAGGGATGATGTATTTCCCCATATTTATTATTTGCACTGGACTACTGAGGAAAAAAGCAGAGCAGCAGGCGATGTGTCTCAGTGTTCTTGCCAGGAATAACAGAGAGGCCTTGCACCAGCGCCTCATTAGCTTATGGAAAACAGTTCCCTAAGGAAACTGCAGGGTGTAAATAAATTTAAGACATTTCAGCCTTTTGAGGCCTGCAGATGCCAAATTTGTAAAACAGTGGTGGCTCAAGAATGCTGTAGCATTCTGTTGCACATTTCATACATTTAGCACAAATTCTATAGTCTGTTTATTAGCAAAACAGTGTGATGGACATACATTTCTAAAGTCATATGCATTGATTTTTTGTTTACATAAAGTACAAAATCATTTCTGGGATACAGTCAATATAGAAGAACAAACAGTTCTAGAAGGTGAGTCACGTATGTACCTTTCTAACATAGGATGCTGTTTAAAGAAATGCCCTCTGTAGACTCTATGCCATACCCAAGTATATGTGTAAAACTTACTATAGCCCCATGCTGTCTGTGCCCCTAACAGTGCTTGAGAGGTATTTAAACCCAACCCACTGACTGAATGCTCTCATGTTAACTGTTACCAAGGAACACACAAAAAATGTAAGGTCATTAACTTGAAAATCATAGGCAACATTTAGGCTTATCCCCTCATTTTTATGGATAAGAATCCTGAGATGGGGAGTGATATACCAGCTGCACCACAGGTTAGTGGCAGAGCTAGAAGGAATGCATGAGATTCTTTCATAAAACTAGGAACAAAGAGCTAGCTGCACTTAGCAGCCTATGGGCTCCTGACACATACTCAGCCCATAGTCAGGACTGTTCCTGCTGATATTGTCACAACTTCTGCTGTCTGAAGGTGCTCAGGGAGTAGCTTATTTTCATCTCTTTGCACAGTGATGACTTCTCTAATGGGCTCCAACTAGAGTTAGTTTCACCTCTGCTACCAGAATATTTTTAAAGGTCATGTTAATTCAGCTTCATTGTTCAGTTCACTAATTGATCCTCTCTAATAGTAATTTCTGGATCCAATAAATCTGGTGCACTCTCAGTCCCCCTTAACAATGCATTACTTCTTACTAAATCAGAATAATTATTCATTCAGCACCAAGAAATTATAAACTTTACTAGGACAGCAACTATATCTGTTGTGCATCATTAAAAAGTCCCAAATCCTGGTGTACAGTAGGCACTACAATAAGTAAACCCTTGGTAAGCATGGTGCTAAATAATTGGAACATACAAGCAAATCAAGCATATTCCCTCTCCCTAGGAGTTTCACTGTCTGGTAGAGCTAATGCTCTATGAACATTTTCAATATCTAGTCAACACCAGCCCTATAAATTATTGAAGTTATTTACTCCTTCTCAGTGTAATCTCTAGAGCTACAATCCAAGTATAGCCCTCAAGCAAGATTTCATATAAGATATGCTCTAAATACTAGGCTTAAAAAAACTCCATACCAAATATATTAGAGAAAGCTAATTCAAGAGACAAATGGGCACTTGGCTATACAATAAAAGAAAGCTATGTCACTTAAACTAAGTGATAATAAGATTATAACTTACTAAAGAACCATTCCTGATGTGATGGACATCTTGGTTGTTTCCAAGATTTTGCTATCACACATTGTGCTGCTATAAACATAGGTATATATATATATATCTCTCTATGATACAATGTATCCAAATCCTTTGGGAAAATTCCCAGTAGGGGGATAGCTGGCTTGAATGGGATTTCTAGTCCTATTCTTTTGAGGAGTCTCCATACTGACCTCCACAATGGTTGTACTAGTCTACATTCCCACCAGCAGTGGAGAAGTGTTCCCTTTTCCCCACAACCTCTCCAACATTTGTTGAAAAAGATGTGGTATTTCTATATAATGGAGTATTACTCAGCTATTAAGAATGATAAGTTTGAAGCATTTATACTGAAGTGGATGCCACTTGAACATATACTCATAAGTGAAATAAACCAGACACATATGTGTAAATATCGTATAGTCTCCTTAGTATAACAAGCGAAAAGCAGAAATACAAAAGGAAATGTACAACAAGTAAAATCAAG
>PVKA01020812.1:19214-39833 GCA_004027165.1 Ctenomys sociabilis
GATCACAAGTCAGAGTTGGAGAAATAGAAGAGCCACAAGGCCCGCCAACATTTTGGCCCTAGCCTTTCAAGGTCAGCGAAGACTCAGGACATAGGAGAACCTGTACTGCAATATCATGAGACTCAGGTGAGCTCCAAATTTTCTGAGCAAGGAGATTGTGGAGCCACAGAGGAAAGAGATTGAAGTTCTATAGTGTTCCTGAGGAGAGTCACATGAAGAGAAAACTTTTCCTCAGGCTCTCACAGAGAGCATTCTGGTCAAGCATTGGCCGTGACTCATCCACATGGTTGACACAGACAAAGGAACTACAGAATAATGTACAGGACTACAAGATAAACCCTGAGAAGACTTCAATGACCACATAGGAAATATAAATTTCATGTGTTGGTATATAAGTTTTGATCTACCTAGGTCTTAACCATCCAGCAGAAAAGTATAAAAGTATAAAAATGAAGTATACATCGTGAGCCCATAATATTAAGCTGAGCTGTAAATGGATATGGTCGACAATTTCTTTGAATAACTCCCTATGGTTGCAGAATGCTAGACTGTGTTGGATTGTGGTGTCGAGCTCAAGCACCTAAGGTAGTTGAATGTCAATGGAGTGCCCACTTTTGACAGGTGTAGACAAAGGAAGGGTTGTAGAAAGAAAAATCAGGATGTGTGTGTATAGACAGTACAGTTGGGATAGATAACGCTGTGCTTCTACATAATTCTATGAGAGGCAAGATCTGCACTAATGGTGGTTGGACAAGATATTATGTCGGCTTTTAGTGCTATGGTCATCCACTAGGTAAATAATTATTGAATCTTTGATATAATTCAGCTATAAAAAACTGTAAATATAATATCATGTATGCACCTTGTACAATACCAAAACGTTATGAAAACAGTTTGCAATGTATTAATTCATCGAATGTGTATGGTTAAGATGCCTTGAAACTGTCTGATTGACATTTGTATTTTAATAAAATAAAAATAAATGGAAAAAATAATAATAATAATAATATCATGTATGCACCTTGTACAATACCAAAACATTATGAAAACAGTTTGCAATGTATTGTTTCATTGACTCTGTATGGTTATGGTGTTTTGAAAATGTCTGATTGACATTTGTATTTCAATGAAATAAAAATAAATGGAAAAAAAAATAACTTACTAAAGAAGCAAGAAAAAGTTCACCTAAATTTAATTTAAATCTGGTAAAATAAGCCTTTCTAAACAATTAATTCTGAAAAGCTATTTGGTCTCTACCAAAGGTATTTATTTGCATTAGAAGAACAAAGATCATGGCACAAGGTCAGGAATTAGTTCAAACTAATGCCAGCAACTAATACCTGATCATAGGCCAAGGCTAGTTTCAAGGAGTGAGTAGCTGGAAAAGTGATCATACACAACCACCATCTAAATTCAGGAAGGCTTTCTAGGGGTGCCTGCAGTGCACCTAAAATATGTATGTACATCAGAAATTCCTGGAGGGCTTCCTCAATTACAAAATACCTAATTACACTTTATTATTTAGGGACAATATTTGATCTAAATGTCTTAATATTTTATTTATTTTAAAATGGTTTTTCTTAATATGTATTCTATAACAAAACACAAAATAATGAGCCGCAGCCCCATGGGCACTGAGGTTCTTTGAGGTCACCAGATGTTCATGTTCAGAACAAGCTTTTCATATCATTCATTCGTTCATTTCTCCAAGCATTCAGCGCACACAGAACAAGTGCCCAGTACTTAGCAATCTATACTCAAATGCATTAGGATTATGAGATAGACTGATTTATCATTTTCTCTTATTAAAAATGTGCTACCTATTTTACCAAATTGATAAGATGAAGGCAATCTCCAAATAAATTCAGGAACATTGCGGTACACAGATGTTAGGCAGGACGATTGCCAAACAGAACTCTTGGCTGCTGTAGTGCTCCAGGGACGGTGCCAACTTCTCTTCACTCACCATAATGGATGTCTAAGTGCAGCACAGACATGTGTTAGAGGGCTGTCCGTGTAAAATAGAGATAGTGGAAGAGCTGAAAGCCATTAGTAATGTTTCTCAAATATTTTAACCAAAGCAAATATTTTGGCTTCTTTATATATTTTTTGAAATAGATGCTTTATTAACTGACCAAAGTATAAAAACACCATGGTAGGTACCTTAGTTCCTCTTTCTAATAAGCCTGTTGGTCTGGTCTTCCCTATTCACAGCATCTCCACCTTCCACAAACTCGATTGTCTTGTTCTTCATTCCACCTTGTGGAGATGATAACTTGAACAGCCACAGGAAGTTCTTTGCCTCTGTGAAGGATTTTCCAACAGTACAGATCTCATGAATCAGATTCTCCATGCAGATGATTCCATATTTACCAAGATATTGAGCAATCAATGAATTATCTGTCAAGGCAATTAGCTTCTTATTGATTTTGCCATAGCCACGCTTGTGTATTAGTTCATTTACTGATGTCAGATTTGGGTACTCCTACACAATAATGGTTCCCCAATTCTCAGCATGTTAATTGAAGACTTGTTGAAGATCTGGCAAAGGCAAAGAAGCTGCAACACTTTGTGGACCTTTGGGCTCACACCATTGATACTCTTGATCTGGATGACAAATGTCAGTCTAGGCTCTACAGAGACATAGAAGTTGCCAGCTTTTCTTACCATCCTAGCCTTTCAGATCTCAGTTCTGTATGTCTCTCTGTACTCCTTATGATAGTGGCTGGCTTTTTCATAGATGAGCTTCCTTCTTGCCTTGTGAAGCATCTTTTGGGAAAACACCTTTCTCAAGCACTTTACCTTCAGCTCTGTGAAATGTCTTCACTTTTTCTTAAGGGTTTCTGGCATAACAGGAACCTTCTTTTTCTTGAACATCCCCCACGGTTCCAGCTGGAAAAGGATACTCTTCTTTAAAATATAAGGAAATATTAGAAATGGGAGATGAGAGGATCACCCCAGGGCAGGAGAACAAGGCAAAACTTAGCACAGAATCTCAGGAGTAGAAGCCAAGTGCTAGGATTTTAGCAAGTTTCCAGGTGATGCTGACATTACTGCTTCCAGAACCTCTCAGATAGGAAAGCACAGTGTGTCCCAGGAAGTCTGGACAATAAAGAATCAATGCCAATGACCTGTAGACTGTGTCCTATTTTTGTCTGTTTTTAAATTCCTGGAGCCAGTTGTCAATTATATGTGCTATATATCTGAATGACTCTAAAGCCAAAATAGATGAATTAAGAAGCCATCCAAGTTAATGGGACAGAATGTAGGAAATAATCTGAGATAGAAGCCTTTAAAAAAGTCCCTGCAATGGAGAAAGGTCAGAGCTCCAGGGCAGAGGAAGGCGGTGGCTGGAAGAACTTAACAACAGAAAGTGCTTCGGAAGAAAGTGCATTACAGAGGCTGTGCCAAAGAACTGGGCTCCCCCAGTCTCCAGGCCCAGCTCATGTAGAAGCCCTTTTACTGAGCCATGGCTATTATTATAAGCCTTGTCTCAGGCTCACATATCTCTCTAAAACTTCACAATATCTTCTTTTACAGATATAGAAACTAAAGCTCTAAGATTTTAAGAAATATCAAAATAGTAAGTAGATTGTGGACTTAAATTCACAACTGTCTGATTTCCAGGCTTTATTCTAATGACCCAGCCAGTCTTCCTTCCTATACCCCTCTCCAAAGATGAAACCAAAACAGAAAGGTACTGAGTGTCCCACAAGTAGTATATATGGCTAGAAAGAAGCACAGCATGTGAGATACATGGAGTCATAATGCAGCAATTTAAGGTTCAGCTTTGGAACTGAATAGAGCAGTATTTACATGTGTGTCTCTCTACTTAGGATTCATGTGTTCTTGAGAAAATCATTTAATATTACCTCCTTTATTTATCTGTATCATAAAAATATTAATATCTATTTTCAAAGATCATTATAAAGAGTGCAGATCATTTTTACACTGTTACTTCAGGCACCCAGGAGATTTCCTAACACATAATAGATGTGGAAAATTGAAGATGGTCATCGTGGTTATGATTTTGGAGGGAAAGAAAAGACTGAGATCTTAGAAGTGAAAGGGCTAGACTAGAACATTTGACAGTTTTCAATGTTCCAAGTCTTCAGGTTCCATCAAATCTACATCCAATATAAAGAAAATCTGCCAGTCATTTGCCAGTGTGGAATGTGAAGGGTGGAGAGGTAGTATAACAATGGAAATGAGCAACTTCTAATCCAATTTTCCAATTAGAATGAAATGTTAGATTTCTGACATTCCAGGATTTCAAGGACTATGGTTGAGCTCATACTTAGGCACCACAATGAAGCATACTTTAATAATACAGAGATATAATAAATGAGGGTTGCCTGTTGAAGGTTATCCAATAAAATCGACACATGACTCTGAAATTGAGACCAGAAGTCTCTCAGTCAACTTGAAGAGACAGTGATTCAAAGGCTCCCACAGATTTTACTAAAACTATAATGGAAACTATTGACAAAACTAAAAGGAAAGACATTAAAAGAGGTTGACATGAGAAAGACATGGAAATTAGGGCAGAGGTCAGATTGGCAACAGTGGGCAATAAATCTTACTTATTAGGAAGAGACTGCACTAATCCATGTACTTGGCGCTGAAACCAAAACTCTAGAAGCAGGAACTGTTCTTCACCTTTATGTCTCCAGGAACTAGCACAGTACCCGGAATATGACAGCAATTTCCTTCATGAAACCCTTCTGGAATGCCCTCTGGGAAGCCAGGACTACTTCTTTGGATCTGGGATGTCTCCCCAAAACCTCATAGGAGATTGTACCATGAGGGCACTATCCTCATCAATGGATTAATCAGTGTGCTGTTGTTCAGAAAGGATGGGAGACCTTGAGGGGAGTGTCTTCTCCCCCTCTTCTCCCTTCTTTCTCCACTTCCCAGCTGCCAGTGATGTGAGTAGCTTCCCTCCACCAAGCCCTTCCACCATGCCCTACATACCTTGGAGCCAGTCAACAATGGATTGAATTCTCTAAAACTATGAGCCAAGCCAAACCCCCTCCTTTAATACGTGGGAGTCAGATATTGTGTCCTAGCAAGGAGAAACTAAGGCAATCACACTGGTGGCCTGACCAAAAGAACAGGCTGGTCCTTGTTCTTTTCTTTTACACTAGCTCACAAATTTTTCCTGCTTTTCCATGACCCATAGCATGCAGTCAGATGTCACTCTTCACCCAATATTCTGACCCAATTTAATCTCTCTTGCCATTGTGATCCCCTGTTCCCTTTTCTAAATCATCTCCTCATGCCTACCAAACTAATTCACTCATGCCTCTGCCTACCAAGAAGCTTTGTGTATCTCTTCCTTACTTATCACAACCATAAAAGGTGTGTCTACTTTTCTGCACCCTCTGAGGTGCTATCCCTACAAAATTCTTCTGACTATCTCAGGGGATCTGTCTATCTGCATGTTCTCTCATTCCTCCCTTTCTCCCTCCCTTTCCTCCCTTCCTACCTCCTTCTCTGGCTCTTCAAGCCCTTGTTTCTCTCCCTTGACTACACATCCGACACCCAGAAATACTAACTTGGATTGATGCTTGTGCTGCTTCAAATACCTGTGTTCAGCCTCCCCAGACAAACTACAAACATCATGTCTTATTCATTCTGTTTTCTTGCCATGGATCTCACACAGAGCTAGCACTTAATAATGATTTGTTGCTGCTGTTAATGATGAGAAACAAATGTTTTGATAATTCTGAGGCATCTGCTATGCCTAGCCCTCCCACATTCCATGTCATCATGTCTTCCACTGCAGGTAAACAATGTCTCTTTCACCAGAGTTTCTCCTGGATCCTGACAAACATGGACAAAAGGAAGCACTCATTTTTGGCCTCAGCCTGGATAGATGCCTCAGACTGTTCAAGGCTCACAGGCTTACACTTCAGTAGCCTTGTTTCTAGATCTTTCCTTTGGTTGTTAGCCAGCTATAAGATCTTCTGAAAAACATTTAACATCCCTGGACCTCAGACCGAAATGTCCCGGCCCTTCCACATGAGGTTGTCATTAAGATAAATGAGATAATAGATCTGAAAATATTCTATAAAGTTTAAAGTTCTATGCCAAAGAGAAAAGTGTTTTTAGGAAACCCACTCAGCCCTTTTCGATTTCTAGCCAATCACTTAGTTGGAACCTTGGCACCCTAACCCCTTAAAAGGATTGTCTCCCTTTTTGGAGTCTAGTTCTGTTTTGATTTTCAGTTGGAGAAAGACTGAAGTATGAAAGACTAGCTCAGAGAAGAATCCTCAGGCAAGGAAATGTCTTAAGAGTTCAGTGTGTTGCATTCATTTCCTTCCATGGCTGAATTTTGCATTTTGACAAGATGGTTGACTTTTGACATGCCAGAAGATGTTTCTTTTCTTTCCAATGCTTCAGAAAACTGACCTGAGAAACAACAGAGATTACCTAAACATGCAAGGCAGCTGAGAGCACCATTTCAGGCAGACCTACAAAACCTCAGTTCCTCTCAGTTTCTTCAATACCCTAGGTCATGGTTAGCTGTGTGGATTTCCCAGTATTCCATATTGACTGTGAGAAATCAAGAAAGAGCACCATGTTGGAAGGGCAGATGGTTCATTTTTTCTACTAAAAAGCTACCTTCAGTTGAAAATGCTCCCAAAGAAGTATTCTTCTTTTCCCACAGGAGTTTCGGTTAGACTGCTAATTTGTAGACATAGACATGCTCAGCTAAGTCACCCAAACATCCACTGAGTGCTTAGTGTATCCACTGAGACCTGGCAGGGCCCCAAGGCCAGCCTAGCTTTAGGACTCCCATAGACAATTGGAAGGACCTAAGCTTGACATAATCATCTCTGTTGTGGATGGTATATTTGTGTTATTTCCCTACCCCAGATCCATCTGTTAATGATCAAAGTGAAGCTCTCACGGTGTGATTGGTATTCTCATAAGTCTCTCTTGATTGTACCCTCGTGTGCATGTGTGTGTGTGTGTGTGTGTGTGTGTGTGTTTCTGCAGTACACAAAGACATTACAGGAATACACAATGACCTGACAGCCTCCTACAAGCCAAGAGAAGGGGTTCAGAATTAAACCCATCTTGCTGGAACCTGGATTTTGGACTCCCCAGCCTCCAGCATTGTGAGCAATTGAATTCTATTGCTTAAGCTGCCTAGTCTGCCGGTGTCTGCTTACAAGAGTCAAAGCAAAGACACTGGGCCATTCCTGTGTTCTTTCATGAGAAGGCAGTGAGGTAGGAATTATCATTTCTACACAATAGGTGTGACAACTAAGGTTTAGAGAGCTCACTTAATCTAAAGTAGTAAATTAAGAGTCAAACTCAAATCTACATTCGGCAGAACCACTAGGCAAGACCACCACTTAGAAGCACCTCACAAGAGAAGTCAGCATCAGTTCTGCAACAGTGATAGCTAACATGTACAGAGCATTCCTGTGTTATCAGGTTAAGCTTTCACATTTAAGTTCATCTCATCCTCACAGCACTTCAAGGAGGTGCCAGGAAAGAAACCAAGTACTACGTGGCTCCCCTCACTTCTGACTCTCATTTTCATTATGTCAGTGTAGCCCTTATTTCTCTTCACAACCACCTTTACCAAATACATATGGAGAGTCATGTGTCATCTCACTGGGTCACGGTGCATACTTACATTCTTTCTGAAACAAGCAGGGTACGCCCTGACTTTTCTTCTTTTAATTCACAAAGCAACAGGCTGTCAGAGCCCCACTGGGCTCCCAAATACAATGTCTGGAAAACAGCCAGATAAGACACTTTCTGCTGGTAGTTTCTTATTTTCTGTCAGTTCACATGAAGCCCAAAGTCTGGTACTAGGAAAAGCAAATCACATCCAGGCACAAACCAAGGAAACCATCCAACCCCGCTTGGCTGGAAAAGCATCAGCCCCCACTCCACCCTCTTCATGGGCTGCCAGCAGCACACTTCTCAGGTTACTGGACAGGGGAGGGGCCACCAGGACCACAGCAGATGTGAACCAACACCTCCATCTATCTTCCCTGGCCTCCTTCCGGATGTTAACACAAGGTGCTAGATTTCAGTCCATGGGTAGTCAAAAGTGCTATTCCATTCAAAACTGACCTCTCCCCTAAAACTCCTAGCATTTTCTGTACCACCCCTAGACTTTCAGCCTTCCCAGGATTGGTTTCATCCCTTTGCAAGGTTTCAGGGTAGAGCTGACATCACAGCATGCCCGGACTGTGAAGTCACAAGTGGGCCATGTGCCAAAAAACTGTTTTGCTTCCTCAATGGACCCTCAAAGCAGCTTGAGGAAGGGCTGTGGGCTCTCAGAGAGGGTCACAGGCCTGACAGAAGCCTATTCAGGCACCTCCTGGTTTCCATTCAGGAACCAAACGCAGGTAAGTAGGCTGCTCCACAGTATCAACTCCATGTCCAAATACAAGGGCTGCATAAGAGAGGTGTGGGTTGGAGTGGGAATGGGTCTGTCATAAAAGAGGATGCTTGCTCTTATACCAACTTTACCCACAGTTTTCTTCATGCTCACAAATGCAAATAGTGAGACTATCATCACCTTCTGACCAGCTCTTCCTAAGGTCTATGAACTCCATCTATGATCCCTGAGGCATCCTATGATACCGAAATGTTGGACCCCTGTATGCCCCAGGCAGGCAGAACCCACCTAGCATGGCAGATCAAATACAGGAATCAGAATTTATCACCATCATCAAAACAAAACTCAGTTTTTCCAACTGATAACATAGGTGTCAAGGGTCTGAAGCTAAATGCCATTCCAACGTGCAACCTGGTTTCTTCTTTTGTTTCTCTGCACCTAAGTGGAGCAAGCTCAAAACCTTCCATTCCTTAGGCACAATATGGAAATGATAATAAACTTTCTAGTTATGCTTAGTCTCCTCCTACTCAAAGCAGTTTCATCTGCGTTAAACTTTCCCTCAAAGTGAAAACTCACACTCAGGGCGTTTTCATCCTCTACAGGGGAAACATGACAAGGGAAGATGAGGTCATGTTTTTGCACCCTTGAGGCACTAAGGTAAGAGAAGCCTATCTATACCACCCTTATCTGCTGCTCACTGTGGTGTCTGCCAGTGTCTGGGTGTCAGCCTATCCTGAAAACTCTTCTCAAATGTTCTCAGCTGATGACATAGTGGACTGTTATAGTGACCACTGCGAGAGAAATTCCTCCACTGGCCAAATGAGTCCCACCTGTGCTCTTGGTCTTGGAGTGCTGGTCGCCTGCTTCTGCTGGCCTGCGGACTTTGTGTCCACCACAAAGCCCCTGGGTACACTTGCTTTCACCCTCACTGCAGGAACCCCAAAGGACAGGCTCATTGGCTCCCAACAATCAGTTACTTTCTCAGTGCCCACTAATAGCGCAGAATCCAGCTGCTTCTCACTTGGACTGCAGCCAAGGTCACATTACTCCTTCATTCAAAACTCTTCAGGGGTTTACACTTGACTCAAGTAAAAGCCAAAAACCTGACCACAGCCCACAAAACTCCCTGAAGATGACACCTGGGGCCTCTGTGGTCTTACTTCTCCTCCTCTGTCACTCACTCACTCACTCACTCCCTTCACCACATGGCCCTTCTTCCTGCATCCAACTTAGAGCTGGAAAGGAAAGGGTAGAGAAAACATTAGAAAGTAGATCAAGAAAGAGAGATGATGACAAAATGAAAAAAGGAAAGGCTGGTGACCAAAAGAAGAGAAGCACACCTGCTTTGGGCCTTACCGTGAGCTTTAGCAGGCATAGAACTCAAGTTCTGTAGCCATCACATTCCCAGAATTTCCACTTAACTGGTGCCTGCCTCTTTGATACCTCATTCTGTCTTTCCTCTCCTTTTTCCTCCCTCCCCTACCCGCCTCTTCCTTCCCCCTACATTCCCTCTACTCCTCCCCCTACTCTCTCCCTACTCCCTACCCCCTCCTAACAGCAGATTTACTTCACTGAGCTCTTCCACCCACCATGTTTCTACTATGTTGGGTCCAACCAACCATAGATTGAAGCCATGAGGCCAAATAGACTTTTTCTCCTTAAAATTGTATGAGCCATGTATTTTGACTAATACATTCCTCTTTTCTCATTGTAGAATTGTACTTGGGCACAATGGTATCCAGGTAAAAACATACGTTTTAGTCTCCTTGAAAGCCAATCTGATCATCTGACTGTTAGCAGAACTGATGTGAGCCACTTCTGGGTCCTTTATTTACAAGATTATGTGTGATCATCCCTGGCCCTGTGCCCTCTTCCTGCTAGAAGATGTAGAAAAGTGAAGTAATATGCTGAGGACAGTCAAGACTCTGCATTATCCTGATCCTACAAATGATGTAGAACAAAAATGAGCTGCTAGCTTCATGTAAACCATTACATTGGGGTGGGGGTGGGGAATTCCAGTGAAGAGATTTGGAAAACCTAAATTCCTGTCCTTCCCCAGGCCTACTGAATCTAAGTCCTTGGGAGTAAAGCCAAAATTATCCATGTTTTAGATGCTCCAGTTTGGGCTAGAGAAATAGCTCCATGGCATAAGCACCTGTCTGTCAAGCACAAGGTCCAGAGTTCAATCCCTAGTACTGCATGCAGTGCTGACCCCAAAACCAGGTGTGGTGACACACACCTGAAATCCAAGTGCTAGGGAGGCTGAAACAGGAGGATCACTATGAGTCTGAACTACATAGCAAGACCCTATATCAAAAAAAAAAGGAAAAAGAAAGAGAAAGAGAAAGAAAGAAAGGAAGGAAGGAAGGAAGGAAGGAAGGAAGGAAGGAAGGAAGGAAGGAAGGAAGGAAGAAGAAAAGAGAAATAAGAGCTTCAGGTTTGAAAATCAAGTGGTTGCTATGGTTTGCATCTGGTTTTCCCCCAAAGCCTCCATGGAGTCATTGGGGTGGACTTCTAGAGGTTGTGATTAATTCATGATCCAATGCTGAGACTAGGGGTGTGAGTGCCGCTTGGGTTATGAGTGTAAGTGCTGCACCCGCCCTGGAGCAGAGAGCCCGGATGCAATATAAGCAAAGGAGAGAAGCTTGCTTTCTCCCTCTGCCACTGCTGCCAGTGCGCCTCCCTTTTTACTCTTGTTTTGCTGTTCTCTGCCACCATGAGCTGCTGCCCTCTGCCATGAGCCGCTCTGCCTTGTAGCCAGCTGAGTATGGACTGAAACCTCCACAAACTGTGAGCTACATAAATCTCTCTTTCCTTCATTTTGCGTGTCAGGTATTTTGTCCCAACTATGAGAGAAAAGCAATCATGACACTGGTAAATAAAGATTTTTTTTTCCAAACCTAAAGAAATAAGATGCTATTTAATTTTGTTCTTCCATAGCTAATATTTTTTATGTATATGCTTTAATCATTTTTTCTTCACAGTAAGTTTTGGACAATTTCATTTTTGTGTATCTTAGTATGATTCTATTTAAATTTCTTGTGCAAAAGGTTCATTTTTCTTGGAAATGTGGCATTATAAGTTGAACTAAATTCAGCAATTTTAAATATTTAATGCCTACTCCTTTCTACTTTGAGAATTCTAATTATGTAAATGTAAAAAAATAAAGGAGCAGTTAATGCTTACATTTTTTGTTTTGACTTTGATTTTTTCCTCTCTTGAATTTCTTATAATATTTTAGTTATTGTTTTTTTTAAACAAACAGTATACATTATACCTGGTAATATGAAAACTAATTTGCACATAGCATCACATAATACAGCAGCCATTGTTGGATTCCTATCACTTTTTTAGTGAAATCTTGTATCATGTATAGTGCTGTTTTCTTCTATCACTATTTTGTATTCTTTAAAAATAGTAATAAAAAGTACAAACTTAAAAAAATAGGTGTTCATGAGCAGACCACATTCTCTCACCACAATGAAATGCAAAATCTAAACATTAAAAAATAACTAGAGAATAAAACCATGTTTTAAATAAGTTATCTCAAGAGAAGATTGACACCATAAGCTCAGGGAGGACAGAAGTATGACTGAGAAGCAGCCCTCGGTTCTGAGGCCCAGTACTATTTGTTTCTATTCCTGAGTTACCCACAAGGTGTGCTTTATAATTAATTTTTAAACCAGAGGAGCAAGTTTGTACAAATATGTTCAAAAGGCTTTTAAAGATTGAAGGGTGGTACCTGAGGTGTCTTCTAAAGTAAATGCATATTTTTAACACAGTCCACGTATCATTGCACAAGAGCTTGGGTTTGGAAGTTATGCAGAACTGAGTTTAGATTCCAGCTCTGCCACTGATAACTAAGTTCCCTCAAGCAAGCCACAAAACCTATCTGTGCTCCAGTCTATATATCTATAAAACTGGAATAGTATAGCTAGCTGTCCACTACAGGGCACCATTATCCCTTCCACTGCTAGTTTTGGAATTAGGAATGTATGAACTTGGACACACCTAGAAGTCTACCTACCTCAGCCCTCAACCCTCTGGCAGCTACTGGTCACATGCATTTTAGCTGATCCAGATCACTTATCCCACTAGACCAGGAGGCTGGAAGACCACAGTGGCTTGAGAGAATCAACTGTTGGCTGGGTATGATGGCACATGATGACACAGGCTTGTAACTCTAACACTTAAGAGTTTGAAACAGAAGGATCACTGCATGTTCTAGGCTAGCCTGAATTGCCTAGAGAAATCCTGTGTCAAGGAAAGGAAAGGAAGGAAGGAAGGAAGGAAGGAAAGAAGGAAGGAAGGAAGGAAGGAAGGAAGGAAGGAAGGAAGGAAGGAAGGATGGAAATAGACAGGCAAGAAAAGGCAAGACAAGACAAGAGAAAAAAGAGCCATTGCCTATGCTATTTGGCCGAATCAGGCATTCAGTGCGTATTTATTAAAAAAATTTTTAGAAAACAGTTGGGCACAGGGGAACAAGCCTCTAATTCCAGAACTCTGGGAAGAAGAGGTAGGAGGATCACAAATTTCAGCCCAACTTGAGAAAATTAGCAATTATCTTCATTACTTTCCTCATTGCTGAGGCAAATGTCCAACAGTCACAACCTTAAGAGGAGAAGTTGATTGGGTTGATACTTCACAAGTTTCTGTCCATGCTAGGCCAGTTTAAGCACAGAAACGAGGTAGCAGAAGGACCTAGACAAAGGAAAACTACCCACACTGTGGCAATGAAGAAGTAGAGTAGGGCAGGGGATATAGCTCAGTGATATAAACACCTCCCTGGAAAGTGCAAGGTCCAGAGTTTGATTCCCAGTACCGCAAAAAAAGAAGAGGAGGAGGAGGAAGAGGAGAAAAGAGTAAAGGAAGGAAACACAACTCCCTCAGTCTCCCTCTTCTGGACAGGCCCCACCTTTCAACAACACAGGTGCTCAGCTTTCGACATGAGAAATTATTCCAGTTCTGAATACAGAACTGGATGCCGTCACTTTGCACAACTCCCTCCTGGGAGCACATGAGGGCTTTGAGGGATGCTCTGTAATTCTTTGTCTAATTTAGCACCCTCTCACAAAGTAAAAACAAATAAATGCATTTAGAAGAGGAGGAGATCTGGGTGGTAGCTCAGGACCAACATTACAAAAAAAATCAGTCAGTCAATTCATAAGACAGAAAAAAAGTTATCTTAGTATGGAAGACTACTGATCATGAGTAAATAGGCTGTGCTTATATTATGTACAGATATTGTTTTTGACAGAGCAGTTCAATAGGCAGTGAGGAAGTGGCCTTCCTCTGTGACGTCAACCTCATAACTTTTACATATACATAAGGTGTTCTGCTTAGGCATTCATCCTCCATTACTTAACTGTATTCTTTTTACACCTTTGGCAGTTTCATCCCAGACCACCTTGCAGCAGAAAGGAGGTACTTAAGGCTACTGCAGTGCCATCCTGCTGGAGCAGAGTGCAGCCCCTCCCTGCTTGCTTGATTTTGTAGCAATCTTATTCCCCTTTGTCTTCACCTTGTAGAAAACAGTGTTGTTGTTCCTAGCCCTGCCTCTGTAGATCTTGTTTTTCTCTATTCAAGACAGAAGTTGCTGGATCTTTCCAGAGACCCAAAACAAGGTGTTTTGACAAAGATGGCCAGCATGCTTTTTTCCTCCCATGCAGAATTCCACTCCTTGCCTAATCCACTCCGTTTCACCTCCTCCTCTCTCTACCACAGCCCTAGGTGAACCTCACAATTCCCATAGCACAGGTTCAATCCTTTTTTAATTTTATTTTATTTTATTGAAGAACAAATAGCAATGAGACAGTTTCAAATCAAATTAGTAGGACAGATTCAACAATTAATACATTGAACATTGTTTTGTAGTGGTTTTTTGTTGTACATGGTCCATACATGATACTCTGTCTATAAACACTATTAGAGCAGATGTTTCTAATCAATGAATTAAGAGAATGTAGCTGTATACCTATCTTTTTTTAAAGCTGAATTATAGTAAAGTTTCAATAATTAATACTTTTTACATTGTTATCTTCCTAATGGTTATCCATAGTACAAGAAGCAGTCAGGATATCCAGTCCAAGCATTATAAGTGCAAATCTTTCTTCTCATAGAATTACGCAAAAGTGGGACAGGGGAGACGGCTCAGTGGAATAAGTACTTCCCTGGCAAGTGCAAGGGCCTGAGTTCAATCCCCAGTTCCACCACAAAAAAAGAATTATGCATAAGTATTGCATATTTATCCTAACTGTACTATTTATACAAACACAGAATGGTTTGGGTTTTTTTGTTTTGTCTTGTCAAAAATGGGTATTCTATTGTCATTCAATTATTATAGGTGCTTAAATTCAGCGAAACAATCAAACACAGTCCAGAAGTCCACAATAATAGTGGGTTATGTGAAGAAGTTGTTGACGAGAGCCATTTACAGCTCAGCTTATTATTATGGCCTTATTTTATATACCTCATTTTTATGTTTTCTGCTGGATGGTTAAGATGGAGATAAAGCAAGACCTATATAACAAAAATGTAACTTTTGTATCTGATGAGGTCAGTCAAGTCCCCTCAGGGTTTATCCTGTAACCCTGTACCTCACTTTGTAGATCCTTTGTCAGTGTCAGCCATGTGGATGAGTCACAGCCAATGCTTGACCAGTTTGCTCTTTGTGAAAGCCTGAGAGAAAGTTTTCTCTCCATGTGACTCTCCTTAGGCACACTCTACATCATTGATCACATTCCTCTGTGTCTCCATAATCTCCTTGATCAGAAAATTTGGGGCACAACTGAGTTCCATGATGGTACAGTACAGGTTTTCCTATGTCCTGAGTCTTCACTGACCTTGAAAGGCTAGGGTCAAAATGGTGGCTGACCTTGCAGCCCTTCCATATCTTCAATTTTTGATCTGCAAACTTAGGTTGTTAACCATCCAGAAAAGAAGCTGATTATTACCCTGTGACATATGCAATTCAGTTTACCCTATCTAACTAAATTCTTTTTAGTTGTTGTTATACCTTTGTATTTGTATTTCTTCTTTTGATTTCTTATACTAGGGAGACTATATTATATTTGCACATGTGTGTCTGGTTTATTTCACCTGAAAAACCCACACCTTATGTGAATGAGCTGCAGACACTTGCTCCAATGCACAACCAACAAAACAGGGGAAAGATAGGGGCTCAGAGCTCCTGGAAGAACTGGTGATAGGCAGTAACAGAGGCCATGAATAGAAAACACCAAATAAAAGAATAAACAAGACTTAAAGCCCCTTCGATCTCTACTATATGCCAGGTCCTACAGTTAACTAGAATTTCTTGTGCTCCTGTACAGGCACCATGGAAATTATTATGGTGCAGCCATATCCTTAGTAGACAAAATCTGCTAAAGCCCAAGTTAACAGGCTGTACAACTACAATCTAAATGTCTCATGTCAGGAGCCTTCTTCTGGACCTTATCCATTCCCGTTTTCCTCGAATCTTCCCTAACAAAACTGGCCCCATTATGTGTGTATCTTTTTACATACATAAGCTTCATGATGGTCAGACATTCCCTCAAATAATACTGAAGAGTATAATGCAAGATAATCTAATTGACTCTCTGTCCTAGAGATATAGGCAAAGTTTAAGAATATACTCAGAAAGTGAAGTAGATGCTGTACTCCACAATGCCCATACAGAGTTTGGAAACAGGCCAATAGGCAGAGAAGATTTTGTGAGTGCATTTACACTTTTCCAGGAAGAGTAAGAAGGCTGTAAGATTGTATGACTTATTAACATTCAAAGTTAACTGATATAAGAGCATAAACCAGGAGTTTCTAGAGATGACCATTATATACAGATGCAGTCTTCATGATTCTGGAAGACATCCTTCAGTACAGTCTGCTAACTGGTTGATTGGTTGGTTTCTTGGTTGGTTGATTGATTGTTTGGTTGGCTTCTTGTCAATAGCAGGTCTCATTTAAAAGAACTATGTAGCTAGCAATTTACTATGGACTAGACAGATTCACAGAAAGTGGTATTTTTTCCTTTAAAAATTTCTATTAAATGCATTTACTTCAACAGTGTAATAAATCCAAGAATAGAAAACTCTTGCTTAAAACCCAGGATGCTGGTGCTGTCACAATACATAATCACACACCAAGTTCCTTACCTCTGAGCCCCACCAGGCACAACCTACTTCTTGCACCATCTGGTACTCTGTCTGACCTGTACCCTGAAACAGCTGCCATCTCTCCTTGTATCTATGACATGCATTTCAGCTGGTAAAGAAAGTGAAAATGATTAAGGATTATTTTGCAAAGTTCAGTTACTTTGCAAGGACCAGGATAAAAATAAAAGTCTTCTACAACTTCAGAGATGATCCTGCAAAGGAAACAGACACTGTAACAACAGAAAACAAAATTTATTCTTAAGAGAGTGCCAAATAGCTCAGAGGATTAAAGTGCCTGCAAGCAGAGGCAGGGGACAGGTGCTTAATCCCCAGGCCTGCCATGCCAGCCCTGCCCCCAGAGTGCACTGAGAAGGCCATTGAGACTGGGCGTGGTGGCACACATCTGTAATCCCAGCTCTTGGGAGGCTGTAAACAGACAGATCACTACAAGTCTGATCTAGTAGTGAGACCCTGAGCACCCTGTAGACTGTTCCTTAAAATACAAAAGAAAAAATTCATTCGTATAAAAAATGCAAAGGAAATATTCTTGAGCAGTCCCTTTGTCCCAGCTTCTTCTCTATGGACTTGCAGTACCTGCAAGCATCTGCATGTCTGTGCGTCTGCAGGGGTCATTCCTACCCACCTTCACTTTCTGCACATTCCTACCACAGATGAAAAAGGCCAAATACTCAGTTTCCAAGCCTCTTTGATGCTAGAGTTGGTCATAAAACCTGCTGCTGACAAGTAAGGTACCAGGGGACATTATACAGGGAAACTGGGCAAGATTTCTTCTTAATGAAAGAAAGGCTCATTTTGTGCTCAGGTCAATAAGAATTACACAGGCATCCTGCAACCCTGAGGGGCAGGCAGGTAAAGAGAACACCAGAGATGCTGAGCCAGTAACAGGACATACTAGAACTACTGTCCCAGCCCTAGGCCCAATGGAACATGTCTCTCCCATAGGCCACTGCTTGTTGGTCTTCCTATTGCTCTCAGCCAAAAGCATCTTTCAGAACACACTAGCCGCCCTCTGCCCTTGCTTCCCCACCTGCCTTGAAGCAGGCTGTGGGATTTCACTGCAGCCTTCAGAAGCAAATCTCATTCTCCCGAGCACTGGCAAATAATATAGACTTCTGCTAAAAATCTAACAAGATTCTGAAGAAGGAGGTTAAATCACATATCACCTAGTAAATTTTAATAAAATTCAGAATAAATTCATTTGTCCTGTCCAAAGCCGCAAGTTTGACCCAGTTGCCATATTTCTCCTTGATATATTTCCCGGAAAATTCCCCAGCTTTGTTGTCTTCATTCTGTGCTTCTTCCTGGAAATTCCCAGTCCTCAGCCACTCTTTTCACCTCCAGCAATTTAGCTCTCTCCTGTATTCTCCCATTGTGAATCCTTTATACCCATCACTTCATTTAGTGGAAAAAAAAAAAAAGTGTTCCCTCACAGGATCTGTCCTCTCTAGAAGACTGTGCTTGACTAACAGATAATCCTTGTTTTCACAAATAATTCTTTCCTTACCACAGTACACTGTCTTCTGCTGCCAGAGTTTGATTGGCTAAGTGGGAGGATTAGGGGAGGGGAAGGAGAAACCAGGGCAGATTCTCCTCAGTGCTTACATTTCTACCATTATTCACTATGCTCAACAAAAGAGTTTTATTCTATGTTTCTCTCCGTATTTTGACTGAGGTCTTCTTCCTTTAGGTAGAAAAATTTCTCAAGAGCAACTTATCTTCCCTTTTCATTCACCTCTTCACCTGACTTAAGGCACCAACCTCCCAGCACTGTGCCTGGAACTGCCTAGGTGGAATCTGAAACCCCATAGTTCTGAGAACCTCTCCCAGTGTTCTCAGCACTCCAGTCCAGTCTACTTCATTCTGAAGTGTGTCCTTTCTGCAATCCAGGGCCCCACCTTGCCTCTGATCACATCAGACTAACAGATCAAAAACTATTATCTTTCAGTTCCCATCACTCATGAGAAATGCACATATTGTAGTCTCCAAATGCTGCCGAATTGTGACAATACTGACTCAGACCCAAAGACTAGGGCCGACATGCAGCCACACTCACACAAATAGAAAAAGTGCCCAAGAGGGTACACAGTGAAATCTACAGCACAAAAGGCAGCAAGCAGTTGTGAGCTGACATCACACGAATGCGCTTTAAGGCTTCTTGAGAAACTCACTGCTCTTCTGTCCCCTGGGTAAGGCATGTAAATGACACTGAGATAGCTTAGGGCACATCTTCACCTGATTATAGTTATGTATGCCAAGGTTATAATCTCCCCTACAGTGCAGATAAATAAACCATGGGTTGCAAGAAGCTTGTGCCTTTTTTTCTTTTTACATTCTTTCTTGAAGCATGCAATTTTTTACAGCAAGCCCAAGAGATTTTTTTTCTACCCTTTTGGGTTGAAAGTTGAAAACCAAGAGTTTGGTTCTCGCCCTCACCATCCCTGCCAGCTGCCTGCATCCAGATGCACAAGGCGGCTGCACCTCTTTCCCTGGATTCATAAAGGGAACTTGGAGATGGGGGAATTTGGAGTGTTCTGCCTCACAATTGCAAATGGCATGAAATTGAATCATGTGGAAAGGAGGAGGAGGGGAAAAGTGGCTGGAGACTCGAGGCTCTTGTCTTGCAGCAGCACTGAGGCTGGGCTTAGAGCAAAATGCCTTTCCATCCCTTGAGGTCTCCGCTTGATCGGGTGACACATTGCTGGCCTCATCCGCACCCAGTCGTCACTTTCAACTCCATTTTTGTCAGGCATCACGAGGCCAAGAAAAGGGTTAGAGGGGTAAACCATGCATCTGTTTATTCAAGTGTTTTCTGTTCGAGTTGTTCAGGGTTTTTTCCCCCTTTCATTGCATGTGCTCTTTCCCAGCCCCATTTATACAAAGAGAAGCTTTGCCAGGAAACTTGGTAGCACCAGTTGCTGCAGAGGAGAAGTGCTTTCAGCAGAGCCCAGAGGAGGCCGATCGGCTGTCTGCTCCTCTGAGAAGGTTGCGCTCCACAAGCCTTCACCAAATGCAAACTGCCTTAGTGGACCAGCAATCCCTCAACTGATGCAGCAATGTGCACCGCAAAGTGCAACAGAAAAGCCTTAGAAAACCCTGCTCCAGTGGTCATTGTGTGTGCTGCAGGGCTGTTTTCCATCCTGGAAGAGAGCATGCATGGAACCTGCTTTCCTAACAACTAGAAAGGAAAAGAGAAAGTGCTGGCCAGGCTTCACTTCACCCTGCAGCTAGAACCACCAAAGCTCTGACTGCCTGGCTTAAAGTCCTGTCCTTCTGGTCCCTCCAACTGGCATGAGTCTTCCCAAGCTGTCATAGGACTCATTCCCCTGCACTGTATCATCTTCTCGGAAGGAACTAGGAGTCTTCAGGTGTAGCTGGCTCCTACCTTCCTGTAGCTGGCTTCATCCCAGTGTCAACCCTTTCTCTTACAAGAATACTTGAGGATATTTATCAATTCAACAGCTGTCTCCCCTCCAGAAGACAAGTTCCTTGAGAGCAGAGACTGTCTTCTTTATCTGTCTTCACTCAACCTCTTTAGTACACAAAAGTCACTCTACAAACATTAGTTGAGGTAAATAACCATTTTGTGAAATTAAATGGGATTTTACTTTTTATATTCACCCAGCTTAGTCCCAGTTACCAACCTGCCTTAGGACTCTTAAACAAAGCAGTTAAGATAGCTCTAAAAAAAATTTTGCTAACTTTCCTCACTGCTAGTATGCCTGCAAGCATGGTAGGTCCTTAATAATATCCAGTTTTTTAAAAATTTAAAAATAATATCCAGTTTAATCCTTAGCCCGCCCTCATGACCAGTACTGTCTCTGGATGAGCTCTGACCCCTGTGCACCTGACCGCAGCAAAGAAATCTAATATTGTCAGGATCAACACCCTGAGGAAGCCAGGCGTGGTGGCGCATGCTTATAATCCCAGCACTCGGGAGGCTGAGGCAGGAGGATTGTTGTGAGTTCGAGACCAGCCTGAGCTACAAAGTGAGCTTAAAGCCAGCCTGAACTGCATAGCGAGACCCTGTCTCAAAAAGACAAAAAAAAAAAAAAAAAAAAAAAAAAAAAAAAAAAAAAA
>PVKA01020813.1:0-39717 GCA_004027165.1 Ctenomys sociabilis
TGTAACAACTTCAAATAATGCAATTAAAAGAAGTAAAATTGTCCAAGTCATCATCATAACCTCACAAAAAATGCACTATTGTGTTTATTTCATGGATAAAGAAACCAAGCAATTAGCCAAACCAGAATTAAAACCTAGGCATGTTCCATTCTAATACCTATATTCTTCCTTTTAACTTATGCACAATATAAAAGAAGCAAAGAAAAACATACATTGAGTCATCATAATTTATAAATCCATTACTTCAGGTCCTACCCTGCTTATTATTATGACCATATGAATACATTTCTAAAATCATAACCAGCTTGAGAAGTTGACCTAGTCACGTGATGTCAGAGCCATGAACAGCCTGGGAATCCCCTTCTTCCCAGTGTAGGTCATTATGTTTCACTGTCTAAGGAGAAACCAACCAAACTCACACACCTCTCATCATTTATGACTCTCTTGGGCCTGGACTACACAGTGTGCATGCTTGGGACACAAAGTTACCCTGGTTTCTTCTCCGCTCCTGCCTACGTATTGCATCCCATTTTCTCAAATAACTTTCTCTCTAATGTTTAGTGTTCTAATCAATTTCTCCTCCTCTGGATGTATCAATTTATAAAGGGACATCGCTTACACACCCATCTTTCCCCTGAAAAGAAGGGTAAGTAACAATGACAGATTCTACTTAATGAGAGAGGCACAGTGCCAAGTTGTTGATAAGGATCACAGATTAGGATACCCAGCAACACAGTAAGAACTACCTTGCATTTCCCTTTAGAGCCCAGATTTTCTTTGCACATCATTCCTGATAAAGATAAAGACTTCACAGCCCATTGACTAACAAAGATAAGTGTTCAAGTGAGCTAATTATGCCTGAAGTGGCAAATCACCCTTACAAGCAATCTAACGCTTTTTGCCAACATAGAAACGATCCAGCTGTTCTTTGTCTTATAATGATTGGGTTAACTAGGCAGGAAACACCTTTAAAATCAAGTTTGTGTACCTCTTGATTCATTATAGTTGTCCGAAGTAGAACCTGTTTTCCCAACAACAGAAGGGAAGTTTTAGCAACACAGACAACTGGTACATGAGAACACATGCACCAGATGCATGATAAAAAATTGATTTCCAAAGGTTTTTAATTAAGCATGATAATGTCTGCAAAATAAATAAGTAAATAAATGAATAAACTGGAAATGGTGTTGTGGGACTGTAATCACAGCACTGTAGAGTCTGAGGTAGGAGGGTTGCAAGTTCGAGGCCAGCATGGGCTACACAACAAGACCCTTTCTCAGAAAAATACTGAGTAAATAAATCTCCAAGCTACAAATAATGCTGTAAAAGTGAGTGATGTGGTTCCATTATTCCCATTGAGCAGTGATCCCCTTCCTTTGGGTAAGTTTCCCAGTCATCCTTACCCAGCAGGGGAGGCTAGAGGCAAGGTGAAAAATGTCACATCCCCAAGATTAGAAATGCTCAATCTACCCACCAGGTATTCAGTGGCGTAAAGAAAGGGAATATAGCTCAATGACAGGATAAATGGACTGAAAAGAAAATATTTATTTTGCAATATATGCATTTTATTAGTACAGATTCATTTTTTAAATAGTAGATTTCATTGTAGCATTTTTATACATGCATATAACTTTTTAATTATTTCCACCTCTGTTGGCCTTTTGTACAATCTCATTCCCTCCTCCCCCTTATTCCCTTAAAGAAAATACTTAAAGGGCTAAATCTGCTCAAAAGCTAACAAATTCATACAAAAGTTAGGGAAATCATTGTAAAATATATTTCCTTTTCTTTTGCAAATAAACTCTGGGAGGAATCATTTCATAGCAGGAAGAATTCTTCTGTCTTCCATGAGTACTTCTCCTCTTATTTTATTCTTTACATGTTCGGGTTTTCATACATTGATTTTTTCCATAGGATTGCATTTCACAAGATGGAGAATAAAACACCATTATATACAGGTGTGAGTCAATAGAAGTCAAGAAAATGGCATCAAATTACTCAGAAGCACTCTCTCTGATAATTCCCTCTCCAAAAGATCATATCGAATGTACTCTCCACAGAGTAAAGCCAAAGTTTCCTTTTGGAAAATAGTGAAATATTGAGTGACTTCTCAGGGGTCATAGATCTTAGCTCTCCTTCAGAGTTCACAAGGATTGTAGGGTCTGACAGATAGTTAAACCTTTCTTCTAAAAATGATGACACATGATCTTTTCTGTTCTATTCAAAAGCACAAAAGAACCTTGGTAAACATAAGATGCCATAGTTGTCCATTGATGTTGCCATAAGATGCTCCTCCAAAAACAAAAGGACTGCTTTGAAATAAATATTTGAGAATGCTTCACATTGAATTTCTTTATGAGTCGAAACATATCCATACAATGAGAACTACAAGCAGCTCTGACATAAAGAAACCTGTTGAGCTGGGGGACATGTAGCTCAGCGGTAGAGCCCTGGCCGAGCATGTGTGAGGCCCTGAGTGCTCTCCCCATCCCTAGCACCACAAACAGAACAGGAAAGCTAGCAACTTTGCTTCATACGTGATCTCACAAACCATTTCATCATAGACTCCCTTTTTATTGTAGCATCTAATGATTCCTCAAATGTAACAAGCTTTGTGAAATTTCAATCTGATCAAGAAAATGTTGGAATGGTCCAACTTTCTTAAATGATGGAAAAAAGGAGGAGGAGGCCAGGTATGGCAAGACAGTTTCTCTAGTTAACTAATTAACTAGACAAAGAATTTCTTTTGTCAATGGAAAAGTTTCTTTTCCATTGCATGACTCCAAGGGCCCCACTCAAAAAAAAGAAGCCAATCTGGGATCTTTTCATTAATAAATCATAGTATAGAGCATATTTGGTACTGTTTTTCCGTCAGCATATTACAAAGAAAATCTACTAATTTATTCCCCAGCCTAGTATGTCTCTCTTCTTCACTGTGTGGGGCTCTCAAATCCCTGTCTAGTATCTTCACAGATTAAATCAATGAATAGGAAAGAATAACAAGTACCTGGTTGTCCTGGCCCTCAGTGTCACATGAGGCAAGTTCTAGGAATTAATATCTAATCCAAGAATTAGACTGGTTTACAATGTTTGTCTGACTTGCTTGAAACAAAGGAAGCCCTGAGCAGCTGAGGAGTGAATAGATCCACTATTTTTGATACAGAAAGATGTCATTCCTGGTCAAATAATGTTCAAATCAAGAACCATAGTAAATCAAAGGACAAAGCTAAGCTGAGCAGTGTTATTCAACTAAAATTAACATAAGGAAATAAATGTAGTTAACTGTTCTTTTGCATTTTAAATAAAACATAAAACCTCTAACTTTATGGTATCATTTTAAATACAAAGTAGGAGGAATTACACAAATTCCTAGCACATGAGAAGACAAAGATTTCTGCAGTTTTACAGTACTGCCGCAAGGAGCTGAAACAGATAAATTAGTCACATAGCTTGTTAGCAACAGTTAACAGGTACAACCAGCAGCCCAGGATGATTCCTACGTAAGTGCTGCCTTTGAAAGTCAGTGCTAAAACTCAAACTAGCAACCCAGCCCAGGCATGCTAATGATTTTGTATTTTCATGTTATTGTCTTTTTATTTCTTCTCTGCCTCCTCCTCTTCTTTCTTCTTCTCCTTGATCCTTAATGTATTCATTTTTTTCTTTGGAACTAAGCTTTCAAAATTGCTCTGAAATTTTAAAACCATGTAAACTACAACACCAACAAAAACTGGCTAGGATTATTCTATTAGAAAATATTTTTAAGAGGATCCTTGAGTTTGAAAATGAAAATTCATAAAATTGATGTGAGTGGTGTTTTAAAATAAAATGTTATAATTTTTCAAGAAATTAAACCAGAAGAGGGCACAAGTAATTTTTCTGTTTAAGTAAACATTGTTGAATTCCAGTAGTGACTGAGGCCTTGATAGTTTTGTGTTCTGTGCAACAAGAGAACAGCTTTCTGTTGTAGATTCAAAAATCAAAATCTTATTTCCTTTCTCATTATCACCTCCTTCCCTTCAATTAGCTCTTTGTCCCAAAGCATTCATCATAGCCTTAAGCCAATAGGAAGCTTAGCCCTGTCCCATTCACATACTTTTCTGACACATCTGGTCTGTAATCTACAGAATTTCTAACCTAGTTTCCCAGAGAGATACGTCTTCATTTATGGTGGATCAGGAAATGAATAGGACAGGAATCGGGCTGCAAGTCTACAGCAAGCACAGAGCCACCGATCTCACCTGGGGTCCACTACCCAGACAGTAGAGAGACTGGCAGAGTTCTCTTGATATTCCAGAAGGCTGAGGTCGTCCCTCCTTCCTTCAGGGAGCGGGAGCACAGCACACAGTGATGCAGTTCTAACAGGTTTAGGACTCCCAACACCTTCACTGGACAGCTTGGGGTGAGCGTTCCATTGCATGTGAGCCTCTTGATGCCGCTCCTGGCACATTCCTGTGGAATGCCAGATCACCTACAGTAGCGGACTAAACCTCAAATAGTCCCAAGAAATCTTCAGCAGAAAAAAAAATATGTTGTCTCAATCCATAAGGCCTCCAAGATACTTTACCTGCTGGACTCTAAGTAAACCCAGTTCAGTGCTAGAAGTCTTATTCCTGGGCTGAAATGCTAGAGAAAAAAACCAAATTCACTTCTTCTCTAATTTTGTTTCACCCTCTCATCTTGTCTCAAGGGGAAAGAGCAGTTTTCTGAACATACTAAGAGATGGAAATATTAAAACTACATTAACACTATTGTTTGAGGTGGGAAAGGCATGCAGTTTTACATTCATGCTATGATAGATGAAAAATACCATCACAACATACGAAGCTATCAGAAAGAACCTCAGTCCTACATGTCACTGTCCCCTTCCTCTTCCTTTCAATCCAACACAAACAAAGAATTATATGTATTAATTCTTACTGGGAAATAGCTATCAAATGAAGATATTAACCATCCCCAAAGTATCCTGAGTTTTTGTCAATTATTGCTGTTGGTACTATGATCATTTTCAATAGCATTGTTTGATTTGATCAAACTTCCGGGGCCAGAAAGATAGCTCAGCAAACTAAGTGCCTTCTTAGGCAAGCACAGAGACTGGGGTTCGCTCCCCAACATCACAGGCCACTTGGTCCCCACCCCTGGGCACACTAAGCCAGCCACCGAGACTGGGTGTGGTGGTGCATGCCTGAAATACCAGCGTTGGGGAGGCTGAAAACAGGAGGATCACTACAAGTCCAAGCTGTGTAGTTAGACCCTGTACCAAATACACAAATAATAATAATAATAATAATAACAATAACAACAGCAACAATAAAACTTTAAGTGAAACTTAGAGCCTATCTCAGTTACTTTTTTCTCATTGCTGGGACAAAATACCTGACACTCCAAATCAAGGAAAGAAAAGTTTATTTAGCTCACAATCTGTGGAGCTCAACTGGTTCCAAGGCAGAGTGGCACATGGCAGAGGGCAGGAGTTCATGGTGGCAGAAAACATCAAACAGCAAAGGGAGGAGCAGCAGCTACAGAGGTTAGCAAGCCTCTCTCCCTTCCTTCTATTGTATTGAGGCTATCCACCCCCTGGCTGGTGTGGCACTCTTACCATTGGATCATGAATTAATTACAAACTCTAGAAGCCTTCCCCAATGACTGCATGAGGCTTTGGGGTGAGAACTATATACAAACTATAGCAGAGCCCACAGAACTAAATTCCAGTCTAGTTTTGAAACTTACTGCATAAATCTAGTAATAAGGATGATAGTTTATGTTTTTATGATAATTATTCAGAAAGAACATTAGCTGACAAAACGTATCTATCAAATTGAGCAAATAAGCAACCATAGACTGATCAATAGAAGACTGTAAAACTAACCTTGAATTACATTATAATTCAAAATAAAGAAATAATCTTTCTGTCTTTTGAGAATAGTTTCATTGCTTGTAAATTGCAATGTTTGGACTTCAGATAAGACAACTTCACCTTAGCTTTTGAAGTCTGAGCAATATTTTCCCTTTAGCATGACATTGTTGGGCCTCTCCTGGGTTCTGAATGACTCCCAGAAAGAGTGGCCTCAGATTCCTGGGGTCATTCATTGCATTCTGTGGCAGCCGGCTGTCCAATCAGTGTTTTACAGGGAAGACTTCCCACCTGGCCACATAGCCCCAAGTAGAGGCAACCAGGTGAGGTCTCTGTGACATCCTGACTGTGTGAACACTTAGAAGTCCAGGCCCCAGGGCCATTCTGTGGAAATGCTACTGAGAAGGTGATCTAGAGGCTGGGAGGAAGCCATGTGACAGACTAGAACATGTTGAACTGGACCTTCTGTAGGCTAAGATTTGAGAGGCAAAGAACCCTTTGAGATTTGAAGGAGACTACAGAGGTCATTTAAACAACTTGTATTTTGCAACCTGTTTCCAATATTTCCCTTGTGTTGTTCTTCTTATGTTTTACTTAAAATAGAATGATCCATTTTTTTAAACATGACTTGCCTCAGTCATGGTGAAGAAGACTTAATCCTGCTCTACTACACTTCCAAGATGGTACCCACTCCCAAGAGACCAAGGAGAGAGAGGAGACATAATGGAAATAGCAGCATTCTAAGGGGAAGTAGAAACTTAGGAAAAGCTGCCAGGTGGCTTTGGTACAGCCCCTTGGATGGATGAAGGTCACTCTCATGCTCAAAATGCAGGGGGTATAGAATTATAAATGTTGTGTTTTCCCTTATACAGATCCTATTCCCTTATTTGACAGCAGCAGATCTAAAATGCTTCTGTAGCACTTTCATACCAGATGTCTTTGATTTCTGTTTTCCAAATAATACTAAATAAAATTAAGCATGAACTTCTTCAGTTTTTTCTGTGCTTCCTGATTAAGCAGATTCATATACCCTTTTCCTACCCTCAATATCCATGTGAAGTATTTCCTAGTCCTTTCTCAGACTAACCCTTAATTTTAATTCAATTTTCTCTTTTGTCATCCAGGCACTTGTGCACTTAATTATCACCCTTTCTCTCAAATGTCCCTTTAAATCTTTTTTTCATTAAAGAGGTAAGTGTGCAGTTGGATATTTTCCCCAGAAATAACCATCTCTTTTTCTTCTAGCTTGTCATAATATCTAGAAGTATAAATTATACTTATGTGTCTTCTTTCTAAAACCTCTTTTCATCAAGTGGTTCAAGAGACAAACTTCTGGGGCCAGTGAGATTGCTCAGTAGAATAAGCGCTTCCCTGGCAAGAGCCTGAGTTCAATCACTGGTTCTGCCAAAAAAAAAAAAAAAATAGAAGAAGAAGGAGAAGGAGGAAGAGGAGGAGGAGGAGGAGGAGAAGAAGAAGCAAACTCCTACTCATCTTTTAAACCCAATTCAATGTTTACTATTACTGTGAATTTTTCACAACTCCTTCCTCTTTTCTCTCGAGAAGAATGGACATCCTTTTTTGCATGAAAAGCCCCATGCTTCCTCCACTGGACCCAATTCCATGATCCATATTAGGGTAACTGGTGCTCATGTATATGTCCTCAACATTACGTTTTCTGAAAGCTGCAACTGCATCCTGTTCCCTTTTAAATATAGTATTACCACCTTATATGATGGCCAGAGCACAGCAAGAATTCCATGAGTATGTATTTGCTGGAAACACTATTATTCTTAAGTTCAGGATTCCCAACAAGTACAAAAGCACAAACGTGCTGAGGACAAGCAAAGGTTTCATACACAAGAGCTATGGAGTGAGAAAAGCTCCTTACCAACACAAAGTCCTAATCAGAAAAAGGAATGATAAAGAGCCTTAACTGTCCACAATTGCCAATGTCCAAAGTCTAAAAGGAATTTGTAAGACACAGATGAATAAAATTGGAGGTACTTGGACTATAGCTAATAAAAGGATATGTTAATTCTGGTTTCGTAGCCAATTAAATTAGTCCATGGCAAGAGACTCTAGTCCCTGGCTCTAGGAATCCACTAGGTGTCATCACCAGATACACTTGGTATTTAAATGTCCCTGGAATGAATGGGAGGCCTGAGGTGGGAAAGACAGAAAAGGCTGACCATCTTTCCCAGGGAAAACTCTGTCTGCACAGACTCTGAAAATCTGAATTGCAATGACTGACTCTTTTCAGTTTTTAAGTTCCTCCCACCCATAACAGAAAAAGCACACAAATATATTCATTGTCACCATCTTTGCATCTCATGTTCTTATCTCTTATACCTAATAGTGTTTCTGAACAAAATCTGAAATTCTATATCTAGAAGCAAATACCACTTACACAGGACTAGAAAGAACCCCCTATCCCACCGCAAGTCCCTCTTCCTTGACCCCCAACCCACCTTAATTCTAATCTCAATAGCAATTTTTTTTTTAATTTTTAAACATGCTTCAAATTAAATAATGACCACTGGCGACTTTTAGGTTCAAAGGAAAAAAATAAAATACTGGAAAAGAAGCAATTGTTGTTAGAGAAGTAGAAGGGATTTCTTCCTTGGGGCAATATAAAAGGAAATATGGATGGAAAACTGCACAGCTTTAAATTCCCAAAGAAACTGAGGGAGGACTGATGAATATCTGCTGTTGGGAAGCTTTTTTCCCAATAAAGTGAGAAATCTATTCTCTTCAATTTGATCCCAACAGGGAGATTTCAGTGAGGCCACTTTCAACAGATGGAAGCCCTCCACCTGCCTCGAGGATATACTACAACATAAACAGCTACTGTTTCTCATGTGTCTTGTTAATGTGTTCTGTACACTGAAGTCCTATGCAATTACACAGCGTATTTCCTTCTAGGAGCTTAGGGCCCTTTATAGAGAGCTTAATGCTTTAGAAAGTAATTTCCTGGCTCCCTCCATGAAGTCTGAATGTTGCAGGGGCTCTCAGAGTCTAAACGGGTCTATCCTTGTTCTCCTGTCTGGGCTCAGGCACGTCCTGTGCTAGTCTGTGCAGGCCTGCCATTTCCTTCAGCCTCCCCTGCAGAAAGGGGTGTGTGGAGTGTGCTCCGCTGAGCTGCACCCACAGCCCTCACTGTCTTCTGACGTGATGAGAAATCCACTACTACATCATTCACCCTCCATGATTTGAGCAATGGGGGATGTGAGCCAGTTGATAAAGCCAATGAGAGCTGATTAAAAATAACCAACTTTTAAACTAGAGTGGTGGTTATCAAATGTGAATATCTGTAAGAACTTATAGAAAGTGTTTGCTTAAATATAATATCCTGTCCCTTCTTTCTCAAGGCATTGAGTCAAGAAGTCAGAGTGGAGCCCATAAATCATAAATTTGTATGTATATATATATATATATATATATATATATATATATATATATATATATATATATATATAATTGTCAAGGACAGCTGGTCCACTCTTGCAGAACTTTGGAATGCACAATACAGACACAAATTCCACGCAGTCCCCAGAGTCTCCAGGCACAATTAAGTTCCAGGCACCCATGAAGACATTCTTTGTCCTGCTTTCCCTCCTCTACTTTATGTTCTCTGTTCCTTGCTTCTGTTTCCTGTGATCACTTTCCAAGCAAACTACATGAAATTCCCCTATCTGGGACTATGCTTTGAGAAGAAATCCAGCCCAAGGCCTAGATCCTCCCCGCCCCCATTTATTGTTGACACTCTTGTTGGACTCACCTGGTCTTGTTCCCTTGGATAGTGCAGGCATGAAACCTGCCTTCTTATTGCAGTAGTAAAACAAGATCAGAATTAACACCTTATTCAGCCATTTGAGCCAGTAGGCTTCACAGATGAGATATTTAACCAGAGTTAATACTGCTGGAGGTTTTATTTTCTAAATTTAAGTCAAAGGAGTGACCTTCTCACCTCTTTTGTCCATAAGGCTACCAGAGAATCACAGATTTCCCAAGGATTTTTCACAGCAATAGAAATTAACACAGAGCTTTGTGAATTATGCTACTCACATGGTGATTGCCTGTGAAGTACCATTCCTGTCTTTGAAATCAGAGCATCTGCGACAGTGTGCCCAGCTCCACAGAATGAATCATGGTTGTCTAATACAATTATAGCTACAGTACAGTAAGTGATTGCCTAATGCTCATTTTTGCAGCCTTCCTGTCACTTGAGTATTTATGCAGGATACTTCATTTTTGGCCAGTAGAACATAAGAGGAAGTTTGAAAGTGCTTCTGAGAAACAGTTTTTATTTCCATTGAATAAAAGAAGTAACTACCATCTCCTGTTGCCTGACTGGTTGCTATCTTCCTACCATGTGAACGAAGATGTCCTACTTAATGACAGCCAGCAAGTGAACATGAGGTCACAAGCATCAAGGTGGAAACCTGCCTGATTCTGGACATTTTGTTATATCACATGATTGATACTGTTATTGCTTGAGTCACCATTAGTTAAGTTCTTTTCTGACATCTAAAGATAATCTTGGCTTATGTGTGACAATTACATCCAAGATATATGAAGAACACTGTAGTGGATTTCTAATAGGTGGTTAACTTATTACACTCAGCTGAATTAAACTGGTGTGGTGCTGAATGTGGGAGGCCCACCTGAGGGCTGTTGCCAGCAGCACAAAGGCAGAACAGGGGAAGCTGCCGGAATGCGGTTAGGGATGCTGTTTGGAGAAGCTGTTGGAGCTGCTGGAAGCTGCGAGTTCTCCGGGCTGCCCTGCTGGAGGACCGTGTCATGCCTGACTTCCCATTGAACTTTGGAGAAGCCTGGGTCCTCATCTTGAGCATCAGTTCCTAGCTCTGGGGGGTAAGATAGTGCACTGCTCAGCCTCATGGAGCTTGTTGCATTGGCTTTCCTGATGGGAACTCAGTTTTCCTCATCACTGAAGGAGCTCAGGACCTCTCTGTTGCTGAGGAAGGCTGAGGTACTTTTGAGGGAGCTCTGGTGATTAACTTAAGCACTGCTTCCTGGCTCCAGTTCAGAACCCTCGGCCTGCTGGCACAGATCCTTCATCCCACTGGCATAGACTTTCGAGCTTCCATCACAGACCTTTGGGCCTTTCCAGCACAGATCCATGAAGTGGGCCTGCATGAGACTGTTGTTCCTGGCTCTAGGCCTCTACTTGGACTGGTGGGAGGCATTGTTATAAAGTAGGCCCTCAGCTACATTTGTTAGTGTTTAGTGCGTGGATAGATTTCCTGCACTTATAGTATGTGATTCTTGGGTGGTTCATTCTAAAATACAATTACAAAATGGGCCCTGTACTATGTCATTCACCTTGCAAAAACCCCAAACCATTACAAACTCCTACAGATATAATAATGAGACAACCCAACAAAAATAGTAAAAAGTCTACATAATCACTTCACCAAAGAAGAGAGATAAATATCAATAAACCTATAAAAAAGGTGCTCAATATAAGTACCCAGCAATGAAATGCAAATTTAAACCACAATAAAGCAACACTACATACTTAACCAGAATGGCTAAAAGTTATAAATAATGCCAATGGCAATATCAGCAAGGTGATTTGTAGGTAAAAATTTCTTATGGGGTTTGGAGCTGGTGGGAGTATAAAATAGTGTTGTTCCAAACAGCAAGGATGAAGATTAGAAAGCCAACTGCAGCTTCTAACAAAGTAGACTTCCTGTGTATACTGCAACACAATTTTACCCAAACCACATGGCTGCACCCCAGGCTTATGCTGGTTACAGTCAGAATCAAATAGGAGAAACCCTGCTACTGCAGGGGAATCAAACTCCTCTCACCCCCAAACTGATCCACTCCTGGGATCAGCCAACCATTTCTTTTATTCATCAGCATGTTGTGTATGCTGGGCTTAAATGAATTTAAAGACAGATAGAGGGTATTAGGTTATTCTCACTATTTCAGAGACCAGAGTCAGGTACTTAGGTTGACACAGATGTGTGTAGTTACAGAGATAGTGAGTAAAAGTGTTCTATATCAAGATTTCTCTGGATAATCTAGGGCTGGAGATAAGCATTTCCATTATTTTACCTCATACTAAACTCCTTACTAAATAAATGTCTTTATGGCTTCTAAACAAATATCTGTTGATTTGAATCAATTTTATTATTAAAATCTTAGTGATTAAATACTAAGATTAATAGTCAACTACATCCTGTATATACACACACATGCATGTGAGCATGCACACACACACACACACACACACACACACACATCATTTTCTACCTTTCCATGTCACAACAGAAAATATACCAAAAAAGAGTAGTGGAAATTGTGTTTCAAGTACCACTTACTCTGAAATCTTCGACATGCTGTTTTACCAAATAGCCCTGGTTTTCACCATCAGCAAAATGAAAAATACCGATAGCTTCCCTGGCCCAAGGCTGAAATTAAGACCAATGATTTTCCCAGACTGCTTTATAACTCAGATGAGAGCCATGCCTCCATGGCTGTCTCAATCAGGCTGTCTCCCACTGCCTCTGCTTTCTCACTCTTACAGTTCTTGTCTTCCCTTTCTTAATCCCATCTCCTTTCCTCAGCTCCCCTTGTGCTTCACCATGCACCACCCACAGACCACATCTCCATCCCTTTCTTCCTTGGCAGGAATCTGTTGCCCAATCCCTCTCCAGGGCCCACTGAGTGGTGCATTACAATCCTTCCTATACATGCAAAATCACTAGAAAGGCCATCTTCTTCAACACATGACAAAGGAAATGCTGAAATCTGTGGGAAAATAGGGTAGTACTTAGTTAAATGCATTTGTTAATATATTGTTAGATTAATGATCAGTGGGGATAAGGAGCAAACGGACACTGTCAAACCAGAAAATACGATGATGCCAAGAAAAAAAACGTACACAAAAAGATAATTTTTTTCATAATAAGTAATGCATTCTTTATTTTTTTCTACCATCATAAGTTAACTCAATATATTATCTTAAGGTATCATAAGATATGTCACATAACTGCTGTCCCATAGGAAATATATTTTAATTGGGGAAGGTAGTGTCTGAGTTACTTTACTCTTACTGCTGAGATAAAATACCTGATTCCAAAAATTAAGTAAAGAAAGGTTTCTTTAATTCACCGTTGGTGGAGGTTTCAGTCCTTAATCAGCTGGCTTCAAGGTAGGGTGGCATATTACGGGGCAACAGTTTATGGTTGTGGAAGACAGCAAAAGCAGAAGGGAGAGCAAGCCCCTTTTCCTCCCTTACATTGTATGTAGGCTACCTGCCCTAGGTGGGTACACTCTAACTCCAATCCCAGCACTAAACAATGAACCAATCACAGACTCCAGATTCAGCCATGTACAAAGAGGCACCCCATGACTGCATGACACCTGGAGGGACATCCAAGCATAAATTATAATGCTCTTTTATCTGGCATAGATATTGAAGACTAACATTTGTCTCAGGTGTGCAAGTTCTAATATTTATGATCTCCAAAATCAGTTATTTAAAAATAGTAACATTATCCCAAGATCCACAAAATAGATATAAAACACTAGATAAGTAATGGATGGAGTCTTATTATACTGTAAAGTAAGAAGACTATAATAAAAACAATTTTGTTACATGATACCTGTGATATAAGTGTAAGTAAAGCTTCATTAAACATTTATGAAATACTCTTGCTTTTTTTCATAATTTAGTTATTGGAAAGAATAGTTCATATTTTGTTGGAGATTTTTAGGCTCCTGATGTAATATTGAATCATCCTTTTAATTTTTTCTCAGTTAATTTTTTTGAGTTATCCAGAAAACAAAATTGAGATAAGAAGTTAAAATTTGCTATATTTGGGATAGGTAAGCCTAGTACAAATGATGTAAAAGAGAAGGGAGGAAGAGAGAGGAGGATGACAAGGAGAGAGCAGGATGGGAAGAAGAGGGGAGAGGGGAAAAAAGGGAAGGAGAAAGGGGAAAAGAGGGAAGGGAGAGGGAGGAAAGGGAGCAGCAGGAGAAAGAGGACAATGAAAGCAGGGATGCAAGTATGGAGATGCGATAGATTGTCTGCCAGTATTCTGTCCACAAAAGCATGTCACTGGTCCCTTCCAAAGCAGAGATAAGAAATGTCACTATTTAATAATGCAAAGGGTTATAAAGTTGCATTGCAAGGGTTTGAATAAAGAGAAGGAAAGAACTGGTTCATTTTTGCAATTTTTCTAACATATATTACTTTAAGGGTCCAAATAACATTGTTCAAATTCTCAGTGACTTCCCTAAAATCTCTGGATTTTCAGTAGTATGTGCTCCCTTGTTAATATACTCTAAATTCTTTCTTGTTGATTCTCTGTCACTTTGTTAATTATCTGGCCTCCTGAAACAACTACTATATCGCTGTAAGCCTATTTCTTCTATATTACCCAAGGCACCACATTAAGGCAAGACTATTGGACAATAAACTACTGAATATTTGGAGACAATGGGGTGGAAGTAGTGATTAGAACACAGTATAGAACAGAAAACAACAAATTGAACTCTAGATAAAAATTCCTCAGCCATAGTCACTGGCCAATTTGTTTTAGATTGCTATCTTTGTTCTGACCAAATCTCTATAAAAACCTTCTTCTCTTTTGAGCAGCTAGGACACATCCAGCATATAAAATACTCCATCATAAAAAGGAATTCTTGAAAGGACTGAAAAAATTTAACAATCAGGGACATGGGAGCAACTTTAACTGTTTGTACAGATAAACAGAAATGTTGTGGGTATTGCAGGAAGCGAGTTTAGATCTTACGGCTGGAAGTTACGGCTTTGTCTGATTTCAACTAATTAATTAAAAGAAAAATATTTCTGAAAATTGTAAAATTTTCCAAACACATAAATTACAAAGGAAGAGTCAATGACAGGAGGGGATAGATGTAGAGATATCTTTTTAAGTGTGTAAACCAAAGAGAATCTGCAATCCCTCCCAAAACTTATATTCTATGATTGCCCAGTATAAGAGCTTCTAGTCATCAAACCACTTAATACAACTGAGCAATATCTTATGTAAAATTTAAGCAATTTCTAGGGGTTGGTGACCTTTAAAGATGAGGTTCATATTCGTTAGGGTTACATGAGAACAAGCCATTAGGGTAAAGATAAAAACTATATTTCATTTTTCCTCTAAAATATAATGAAGAAATTAAGCATTTGTAGTATTTCCTATATGAACAATATTCTTATTTCTATAGAATATTTATAATGAATATGCACATATTAGAAATACATGCAGATTTTGGGACCAAAATGGATTAAAGATCTAAACATTAAAGCAGACCATCCAGAGACAGGGACATGGCTCAATGGAATAAGTGCTTTGCTGGCAAGTGCAGGGGCCTGAGTTCAATCTTGGGTTCCACCAAAAAAGAAAGAAAGAATAGCAACAACTGGGGCCTGGCGATGGCTCAGTGGAATAAGCATTTCCCTGTCAAGCTCAAGGGCCTGAGTTCAATCCTTGGTTCCACCAAAAAAAAAAAAAAAAAGAATAGCTAAAACAGACCATCTTTATAAAAAAAAAAAAAAATACTGAATGCTTATTTACTGTATACAAGGCATACTTCTGAATCCTAAGGATATAGCAGGGAATATAAAGACTGTGTTCATGGTCTCAGAGAACTTTGCTTAAGACCACTAATGGTAATTAAAGCAATGAGCACAGTGCATTCTTTTTATTCACAATAGTTAGGTTGTATGACATTGCAACAAAGCACCAGTGCTCTTAAGAGAAATAGCATTAAGAAATAAGGTTGCTGTGAGCCTCTGATCACATTTTTATCAAATAATCAATACATGATTTTGTCTCACTTATGTTTCTGTTCAAAGATACTTTATCCAACATCATTAATAACATTGAGCTCATAGCCAACAACCTTATAACACAAGTTCGACCTTATCTAACACTTAGGTTTTATATATATGGTACTTCGTTCAGCATTTTTGCACATAAAATCTCTGACATCACTTTAGTATTATGATGTGGGGCTATCTTAAGCAGAGAAATCACCAACAAAAACATCAAAATGTATATAATGCACCATGGAGAAAGGACACTTGTATACAGCGTGAGCTGAAAACAAGAAAGCATATGGTTCCTCTGTTAAAATTCACCTGGGAACATGCTCAGTGAGACTCAAATACTTTGCCTCTGTGAGCATCTGCAAAGGATAGAAAAGAAACCTAAGTATTGGCATGGGAGTTACAACAAATTTCAGTAAGTAGATAAATTTGCATATACAGAATCCAACAATAAGGAAAATAAACAACATATAAAATATCAAATGATAGTACATTCTATGAAAAAATAATACACCAAGCAAAGGAATAAGGAGTCACAGGGTCAGTGTTTGACTTTAAGTATAGTAGAGACGTGACAGAGATAGGAGAGTGAGCCACGTGGATACCTGAGAGAAACACCTTCACATCAGGAGTGTCTTAGCTACTTTTTTCTTATTGCTGGGACAAAATACCTGACACGTGAACTTAAGGAAGGAAAAGTTTATTTAGCTCCCAGATACTGGAGGCTTCCGCCCGTACTCGGCTGGCTCCAAGGCAGAGTGGCACATGACAGAGGGCAGCCACTCATGGAAAGAGAAAATAGCAAGAGCCAAGGGAGGAGCAGCAGCTGTGGCAGCCAAGAGCTTCTCCCTTCCTTACATTGTGTTCAGGCATCAGCCCCAGGGCTGCTGTAGAAACCACATTGGATCATGAATTAATTACAAACTCCAGGAGCCTGCTGGCCCTGATGACCGCATGAGGCTTTGGGAAGACAACCAGACAAAACCTATAACAGTGAATAACAATTTAAAGTTCAAGAGACTAGTGAGACTTAGAAGGAACTGGCAGGACACCTGTGTAACTGGAACAATGAGAAACAGAAGATTTTTTAAGAGGTTATAGACAGTGCAGAGGTGAGAAACAAAGATTATGTAGGCTCTTGTGACAGTAGGAATGAATCTAGTTAATTTAGTCTAAAACAGTAAGTCATTGGACTGCTTTCAGAAAAGGAAAATAAAAAATGTGACTTTAAGAATAGCATTTTGTTAACCAGAAAAGACCAAGGATAGCAAAGGCAATCCTAGGCAACAAAGACGAGACAGGAGACATTACAATTCATGACTTGAAATTATACTACAAAGCTACTGTGATAAAATCAGCATGGTACTGGCAATAAAACAGACCTGAAGATCAATGGAATAGATTAGAAGATTCAGAGGCCTATATGAACACACTCAAGCACTTGATCTTTGACAAAGGGGCCAAACACACTTACTGGAAGAAAGATAGCCTCTTTAACAAATGGTGCTGGAAAAACTGGCTCTCCACATGCCAAAAACTAAAACTTGACCGAGGTCTATCACCATGCACTAAGCTAAAGTCAAAATGGATTAAAGATCTAAACATTAAGACAGAAACACTCAATCTCTTAGAAGAGAAAGTAGGAGGAACTCTTGAATTCATAGGGGTGGGCAAAGAGTTCATGAACAAAAACCAAGTCGCATGGGCAACTTGAAAGAATTAACATTGATATTGAAGTACAAATATCAATGAGACAGTTTTAAGACACCTTAACAGGATGGATTCAATAAATTAATACATTGCAAATTGTTTTCATAATGTTTTGGTATTGTACAAAACAACTGGAACCTCCTGTTATTGAGAAGTTTTTGCACATTCAAAGAAATTACTAACAAAGTAGAAAAAAAACCACAAATTTGGAAAACAGTCTTAGCTAATAAGCACTCAGACAAAGGTCTGTTCACTAGAATTTATAAACAACTAAAAAACATTAGGGCCTCAAAAATTTAAAGACCCAATCCACAAATAGGCATCTGAAATGAACACACACTTCTCAGAGGATGAAATTAAGGAAGCAAATAACTATATGAAAAAATGCTCCACATCACTAGCCATCTGTGAAATGCAAATTAAAAGACATTGAGATACCATTTCAGCCCAGAAAGAATGACTATCATAAAAAAAATCAACTAACAACAAATGTTGGAGAGGCTGTGGGGAAAAGGGAACCCTTCTCCACTGCTGGTGGGAATGTAAACTGATGCAAGCATTATGGAATTCAGTGTGGAGACCCCTTAAAAAACTAAGACTAGAAATCCCATTCAAGCCAGCTATTCCCCTACTGGGAATTTTCCCAGAGGAACTGAAAACGTCATTTTATAGTGACATATGTGTACCTATGTTTACGGTAGGTACACTGTAAAAATATTAAAAATATGAATTTTTTAAATTATTGCACAATTTGTGAGAGCCAAATCTTGAAAACAACCAAGATGACCATCACCTGAAGAGTCATCAGGGTAAAGAAAATGCAGCAGAGAAGGAACTGTGAGGTAGGAAGGTAAGCAAGAGAGAATGGTAAACAGAAGACACAATGAAGAAAGTAATTTAGGAGTAGATGGTTCACTATGTCAAGTTTTGTTGAAAGATTTTTATAATTCCTTTTTTGGCACTTGTAGTGATGATCACATTCCTTGGCGAGAGTTGTACATGTACATAATACATGTTAAAGTTGTAGAAAATTAAGATGAGAATTAAAAATCATCTATTGAATTTAGTAGCTTGGGGTCAGCGTAGATCTTATTCAGGTGATTGACAGAAACATCTGATTAAAGTCTGAGTGAACTTGAAGATAAAATATAATGAGAAAAATGAAGAGTTTGGACAAATAAGTATCCCCAGAGATTTTCTAGAAATCAGGCGAAGCTGGCCAGGTGAGGGATATTTCACCACATTTGCCTTATAGGGATCGGGCAACCGAGAGAACATGTTGGTGATGTTCGAGCATGAGAGTGCAACTGAAGGAGCAATGTCTCTGAGACAGGGTGAGGAGTAAGAATCCATACATATGTGAGGAATTGTGACCAAGAGTGCTCCTATGTAATTGGTGGCTGGACAGGATATTATGTCCGCTTCTAGTACTATGGACAACCACTAGGAAAATAACAAGGTAGAAAGTATTAGTTATTAATCTGTGATATAATTCAGGTATAACAAATAAGATATGTAAACAGCTACACTCTCTTAATTTACTGATAAGAGACATCTGCTATAATAATGTCTGTAAGTATAATACCATGTATGCATCTCGTACGATACCAAAACATTATGAAAACAGTTTGCAATGTATTAATTTATCGAATCCGTCCTGTTAATGTGTCTTAAAACTGTCTCATTGATATTTGTACTTCAATAAAATAAAAAATAAATAAAAAAGTTAAAAAAAACTGCCTTACTAATTTGATTTGAAACTGTCTCATTGCTATTTGTTTCTCAATAAAATTATAGGAAAAAATAAATAAATAAAAATAAAAAGAGGACAGCTAAGTAAGTGAGTAAAATATGAATAGTTTACTATGTTTGGTGATGAAAATGTGAAAACCTTCAGTTGACTCTATTTCCTCAATTAAATAATAAGCGAAGTTATGAATTAATAGCAAGTTGTGAAGAGATTTGTTGGGTCTGAAGAAACAAAGACTGCTTGGAAGTAGCAATTCAAAACAAGGATAGCCTTGCCTTGCAGGGCCAAAAACATGAGGGACACAGGTAATAAGACAACTGATATTAGCAAGGACTGCAAAGAAAGAAACATTCTCAGGAAAAGTCTGATTTCAAAGCTAGAAGATGAAGGGAAGAGTTTGAGAAAAGGTTGAGGATACAAGAAATTTTGCTTGTTCCTGAGAAAAGCTGACGATATCAAGATAACTGGTTAGCAGATAACAGTACTTCTGGTATATCTGTAAGGCTATTTATGGAAATCATTGGCATTTGAATTGTTAGAATGAATAAAATCACTCTTACCATTCAATCCACTGAGCATACAAACTCAACAGAAACGTAGAGAAAATGTAAAATTTCCCTCTTTGAGCTGAAATATCTGTCTTCTCCCATCCTTGGGCATCAGCACTCTTAATTCTTGGGCCTTCAGATGCAGACCAGAATTTGCACCATTGGCTTCCACAGTCTAGCACATTTTTTTGGACTAGAACACCAGCAGCTCCTTTCCTGTGACCCCAGTTTATATGAGATAGCAGATAGTTAGACTGCTCCATCTCCATAATAATGTGAACTAATCATATCTCTCTCGTGGCTGGCTCTTATTGGCTCTGTTTCTCTAGAGGGCACTAATTCATCACATTATTTACTTTGCAAACTAGAACATTCTGAAAGCAAAGGAGGTTGCTATCAATAATCATTCAAGATGGCAGGAATAAGCCAGAACAGTCTCAGTCAGTCTAAAATATGGCACCATGTTTGCCGACTGACCTTGAAGAACACCCCAGCCCCAACTTAGGAACACTAAATATTCCCTATACTGTATCAGCCATCTCCTTAGACCCAGAGCTGCTCTGTCTCCTATGCCAGACAGATTCTTCCTTTAGCAATGCTTTGGCTTGAAATAGCTGGTGGACTGAGCCACGGAGTGAGGGGAACTCAGAAAGAAGCTTGCCTATCAGCTTGCTATTCTGGCACCTTCCTTGGTAAAAGAATGCTGCCTTCTGTCAAAGCTCCTCCTCACTTGAGTCTTTGAAAAGCAGCCAGCATCCTCTCTTTTTATTTAATCTTATAAGACACTATTAGGAGTTCAGTTCTGGAACGCATGAATAATGATATAGGTTCAATCAGAGTGCACTGACTACTAATATTGCAATAATTTCACTTTGGAAGAGGCAACTGTGAGCAATAAATTCCCTGTTTTAAATGCCAATTTTACACAAATAAAATCAATTTGAAATTGATTAGCTCATAACCACTGACATTTCCTAATAAAATATGAATGATTTAAACTACTCAATCAGTATTATAGAAAGTTTGACATTTTCACGGGTTATCCCATAAAACATTGTACAACTTCATGCCCCTCCTCATTTATGAACCATGTTGTGGAGACTTCCCAAAGTTCTAGGCATATTCTCTAATCAGTAACCCCAATTAGAGATAGCCTGCCACTGGCGGGTGGTCTTCATAAGAACAGGCACTTATTTAAAATTTAGTTTGAGGGGTTGAGAAGATAGCTCAGCTGTTTAAGCACCTGCCTGACAAGCATAAGGTTCCAAGTCCTATCCCCAGTACTGCATGCTGTGCCGGCCCCAGAACCCCAAGCATGCTGTGCTGGCCACCAAAACCAGGAGTGGTGGTATCCTCCCCAGCACTGTCCCTTCATTAATGTGGTGACTTCAGTTCCATATGAAACATCTCTAATCTCTTGGCCCTTCACTTTCTTGGTCGCCCTACTGGCAATCATTTTAGTCTACTATATCTTAGTTACAGATAGACATGATCAGATCTGAGCCCTGTATCACTTCAGACAATATCCACGTGCCTGCTTTAAATTGAAAAGCCTCAATAAAATTTAGATTTCAGTTTCTCAGTTGTACCAGCCACACCTTTGCAAGTGCAAAATTGCCATGCGAGGCTGATGGCTGCCATGTTGGACAGAGAAGGGCAGAGAAGCCTGCTGGGCACTGCTGACCTAGGCTGTCACACGCCACCTTAAAGAGTATGCTTCTAATTATTCAACTTTTTCAATCAAGTGTTAGTTTCCTATAAATGCCATCACACATTCCCTCAAAGTTAGTCACTTAAGATCACACACATGTATTCTCTTACAATTATGGTGTCAGACATTGTTGGTCCCTTTACTGAGCTATAACCAAAATATAGGGAATTCTACATTCCCCATCCTTCTGTATATGGTAACTTCTCCCATCACAATAACCTTACAAGGGAGGTGCTTCACTATGCCCCTCCCCCATCGACAGGAAAGCAGAACTCAGAAATGTGAGTGGCATCAGAAGGTATCACTCTCAAGGAACTTGGAGCTCCTATCTCTAAGTCCATCCCTGTGTTCTTAATCCTGGCACTCTAATACATCTGGAGTGCAAAAGTAAATGTGTCAGTTAGCTTCAGAATGTTCAGCTGATATTTCTAGCCTTCTTTTCCTGAAAAGAAGGACATTGTGTCTGAATTGCAGGAAGAACTTGAAGTAAAACCAGTCTCATTCTGGCATTATGCCCAAGGGAAGACACTTTATCATGGCCCTCAGGGAAACACATGGAGCACAGAACCCTGGCAGTTCAAGGTAAGACTGAGGGTGGCCCTTCAATCTGTGACCAGGGATGGTGGAGTGTCAGCATCGTACTTCAGAGGCTGCCAGTCCTTCAGAAATTCTCGCTTTGCTGGCTGTATATCCAATTAGATTCAAGTTGACAATACTTGTTGTCAAATGCTAGTCCTGGAATTAAAGAATATGCTTTTAAACACCCTAACCACCACCCTTCACATACATGTGAACACTTTTTTTCTGCACACAGGGAATTTTCAATCCGTCTCTCTCTCTCTCTGTCTCTCTCTCTCTCTCTCTCTCTCTCTCTCTCTCTCTCTCTCTCTCTCTCTCTGTCTCTCTCTCTCTCACACACACACACATGCACATACATGCACACACGCATACACACATGAAAACATTTAAGAAAGCCTATTCTCTTTCAAATGGGAGAACTCTGATTCAGTGGTAAGGATCCAGGGAAGGAGATGATTTTGGAGCCTAGAGCACTTTGATGGAGAACAAGGCAGCACATCTGGCAGGAGGATGGGGTAGACAAATGTGAGCAAGCAGAAGATAAGTGCATGACAGGGAGGGAAGAGTGTGGAGAAGTAAAAGGTGAGAACTGAGATAGATTTCATCTTCTCTAAAGTGGCTTCAGGCAGTCTGTCCTTAATAACTTTATGCACAATAAATCTCTATTTCAAGTTCTGCTCAGCAAACTGTAGATCACTCTACATTTTTCCAGGTTAAGCAATACCTTGCAGTGCTTTAGATGCTCCTCTGATTTTTAATTAATTGACTGAACTGTCCTTCATCAAAACCTGAATGTATCAGTACCCAGCTGTATTCCAAATCACAGACTAACCTGAGGACTACATTAACTATGCCCTTTTATTTTTGGTATTTTTGATGTTCACCATCTTCAGACCTTGATGACCTGGAGGTACTGTCTCTTCTGGGAAGAACTAGTTTTTGGAGAAAGCAAATGACACCTGTGAGCACATGTCTCCCATGCAAAGTCACCACCCTAGCACGTTCCTCTGTCTCCTTTATGGGACACTCACACTCAGCATCACCATTGCCATGGCCTAATCACTCCAGAATAGGTAACCAGCTCTGAGCAGAACAGCTGTTATGCCCCAAAGCCTGAAGAGATGATTAGATGAGACAACCCTAAGCCTGCACATACCCTTCCCACCCAATCATTTTCACAGAAACTATAGCAAAGGCTTTTCCCCACATTTACTCTCCTCCGTCAGCCTCCTGACCTGCTCTAGGGCTTTCCTATATGGCTCTACATGGAGCAATAGGCATCCTCCTCTTGGAAATTTGGTAAAAGAATTGTATCTTCAATACCAATCATTTCCTGATCTGTTGAACTTGGAGCACCTAATATTAATAAAACTTACATTTAAAACAAGAGAGGGCTGGCCAAATAGCTCAGCAGATTAAAGAACCTGCAAGCAGGCATGGGATTGGGAGTTCGAACCCCAGGGCCTGCTGTGTCAGCCCCATCCCCAGGGCACGCTGAGATAGCAATTAAGCCTGAGCATGGTGGCCCAAGCCTATAATCCCAACACTTGGGAGGCTGTAAACAGGAAAATCATTACAAGTCTGATCTAGTAGTGAGACCCTGAACACCCTGCATTTTAGGCCCTTCCCTAAAATGCAGAAAAAATAAATAAATCAAGAGATATTCCTTTCTTTCTTTCTTTTACTATTTTTTTTTTTGTTTTGGGGGGTTTTTCTGGTGGAACTGGGGATTGAACTCAGGCCCTCGGGCTTGCCAGCGAAGCACTTCTTCCACTGAGCCATCTCCCTGGCCAAGAGATTTTTCTTCGTAACACTCATACTGACTAAAATTGGAATGAGGCAAAGAAGATTAACATGGCTCCTGCATAAGGATGGCATGCAAATTCAAAACACAGTCATCACCACCAGTAAAGCATTGTTCTCATACATGTGCATAGGTTTTTTCTGCATACAATGTGTTCAGTGTGTTTAGCAGGCTATGGTGTCACACACACCTATAATCCCTGCACTGAGCATTTTGGAGGCTGAAGCAGGAAGGTTGCTACATGTTTGAGACTAGTCAGCCTACCTTACATGGAAAAACTCAGGTAGTCAGAAGTGATATCCTTGGGCTGGGATGATACTCAAAGCCTTGTGGAGGGGAGACAGAGATCTCCCAGCTCCTGTACCTCCTTGCAGGTGTTTTAATTCCACAAAGAGAGAGAGAGAGAGAGAGAGAGAGAGAGAGAGAGAGAGAGAGAGAGAGAGAGAGAGAGACAGAGAGAGAGAGAGAAACAGAGAGAGAGAGAAACATAAGATGAGAAAATGGAGACTTAAAAGGATTAAGAAACATCTATAATGAGAAAAGACAGCAAGCCACAGGCAGAAGGGTAAAACCCAGGGCTTTCAGACCTTCTCTGATCATATTCCCAAGAGTTGCTGCTGGTTCTTCACAGATGAGCTTTGTAGTTCTCTAGAGAAAGCGGCCCAGTAACTATCTTGAAAACATCTAAAATTCAATTAATTTGGTTTTTATTCAGTGCTCCAAGTTGAAAGAGGAAAAAAAAAAAAAGTGCATGTGACTAGGAAGGAATGGCAGGGTGGCAGGGGCAGACCTCACAGGGGAACTGCCTCTGACTTGGCTGTGTTGGTGTTCTGGGGAGCGTAACCAGGGGCACAACTCACTGAGCTCAATGTGCACATGAAATGGTGAGATAGGCGAAGGCCAGTGAATTCTGTCAATGCTAATTCCCAGTTTTCCACCTTATACTATAGTTATATAAGATGTTATTACTGGGAGACACTACAGGAAAAGTATACAGGAAATCTTTATTTCTTACAATTACGTGAGCATCTACAATTATATTACAATAAAATTTAAATAAGTATCTTAAAAAGGAATCCAAGAAGATAAACTTGTCAGTTGGGGAAGGAAAAGTAAAATAAAAATAACCCTGTGACCAAAAGACCATCATGGCTCATCTTCGGTAGGAAAGCTCTGCACCACCACCACCCCTGCAGCTCTGCTGGCCATGTGTGACCTCACAAAGGGAGGCACGGCCTTGGGCGAGGCACTCTGCACTGTCTCCCTCCCTGCCCAGGCTCCTCCTGGGGCTCAAGGACCACGGCAGCCTCTGTCCCAGAGCACTGCTCAAGAATCCCAGGAGTCCAGCAGGGTGTAGGGCGCGGTGCGAGGCACTCCTCACACTTCCCCTTTGCCCTTGAGTTTGGGTCAGGACCAAGAACCAGTCACCAAAGCTGTGACTGACTTCAGATGATGCAGTGTGGGAATGTGCCAAAATATTGGGCAAGATACCTGCGATGGTTTTGGTAGGGGTTTATTGTGGGTAACGTTCTCTTTGTCATGTCCATTGCTCTCTTGGGCTCCAGGACTCTTATTTCTTCTTCATGTCCTCACTGCCTTCTGGAATCTGCACCTTGTACTATGAATAACCACTATGAAGACAACATATGCAATGTATTAACTGTTGAAAGTGTCCTACTATCAGTTTTAAAACTGTCTCATTGCTGTTTGTTTCTCAATAAAAATTAATTTAAAAAAATGGAAGAGTCTCACATGCCCTTTCCATTCCTTTGTCTTCTCCACAGTTAGAATGTTAATGGGACCCAGACCTGCTGTAGATCCTAAGGTCATGGCTGGATCTGGACACAGAGCCTGATATCCTCTTCCAGTTGGCACTAAACTGAACACAGCTGATGGCACCCGTCTTTGTGCCCTTTTCAAACTTCAAACGTTCCCCTCCCATCTCCAACTTCTCAAGTATCCCTTTTTCTCAACTGATTCTTTAAAAACTACCACGCATTAGCTTCATAATGTCTCTACTTCAGGGAAGTGCTTTTTGTCATGAGTAATCTCCCTGTAACTCCAAGGTTAGGCAATAAAATAATAGTTTTCACCATTTTATGAATGTAAAAAATTTTGTCTCTGAGAAGGTAAGGAACTGGCCATAGTCCACAGAATTAGTCAACAGTAAATCCAGAACTGAAACTTATACTGAACTTTCTAGATTTAACTACACAGCCCATTTCTTCATCCCTACACTATATAACATCATCATAGATACTATAAATAATGGGCCCAAACTGCCTGGTAAACTAAACCCAAAGGAAATGCATATTTTGTGTCCTGTTCCACTCTACAGTGCTCTGTGGCAAAGAGTTCTGTGAGGTTACATTCTTCTGTGTAGTCTTTCAGAAAACCAGCTCAAGAGAAGCCCAACTACCTTGTGGCTATGAAGGTCATCTGGGATCATTTCTGCCCAGAAGGACAGAAAAATCTCAGGTTGGTTCATTGGTTGGTTAGTTGGTTGGTTGGTTGGTTAGTTTTACAGTACTAAGGAATGAGTGCAAGCCCTCTGCACCAAGCTATATCCCAAGCACTACTCTCACCCTTTCGAAGACAGAGACTTGTTAAGTTGTACAGGCAAAGCTTGAACTTGAGATTCTCTACCTCATCCTTCCAGCAGGCTTGGGTTACAGGCATGCACCACTGTGGAAGAAGCCTGCTCTTGTCTAAATGTTTGTGCCCCACAAAATTCATATATGGGGATTCTAACTTCTAAAGTGATGGTATTAGAAATCAGGACCTTTAGAAAGTGATTCAGTCATAAAGAGAGAATCCTCATAAAAGATGTTAGTGCCTTATTAAAAAAAAAAAAAAAGACTACACAGATTCCTTGTCCATTCTGCTATCTGTAAACACAGCAAGAATTTTGTGAACCAGGAAATGGGCTCTTCCTAGACACTGAATCTATCAATATCTTGATATTCTCTTCCGGAGACCTATTAAAAAATAAATTTCTCTTGAATTTTTTTCTGAGATTTGACTTTTCACAGAGATATTTCCACTTTAATAAAAACTAGAATCTTAAGCCAAAAGACATACAATGGAACTTCAGCAGTCCTCCTTTCACCTGGCAGTACTCTTGCGGAGCTGAGAGACTCCCACTGCTCTGAAACCTTCTCACAGAGCTTCTGCCAAGGCACGGGGCCAGCTCTGTCTCACCAGGCACTTCAACATACAAAGAGTGACTACTGGGAAGGAGGCAAGAACAAGGTCATGTTAGACTGTGGTAATACTTCAGTTGTATCCTTCTATGAATAGTTGAGCACCAGCTTAAACTTTTTGCAATTCACCTTCTCCTTTTATGAAATCAGAAGAATAATCCAAGTGCCAGAGTAAGCTTCAACCTGAGAAGAAGCCTCCAGATTCTAACCATCCCATTGGGAGTTCTTCATGAGCTTGAACTGCTATGTGTTATTTGGATCCAAGATCCAAGAAAGTAGAAGTTGCCAACACTCCCACCCCCACAAGACACCCTCATTAAATATGCAAGGTCTAGTCTAGATGCATAATCTTTTATTGAAGTTTTGCTAGGGAGGTGTAGCAGATCTCTCTCTCTCTCTCTCTCTCTCTCTCTCTCTCTCTCTCTCTCTCATTCTCTCTCTCTTTTGGTAATATTCAGGACTTGAATACATATTTACTGAAGATGAAGGAAACACCACTCAATGTAGAGTGAGTGAGGTGCTCTACTTGGGCATGTTTCTTTTCTCATCTGCCTTTCTGTGTCCCTCTCCTACCCTGCTCTCCAGTGGTATTCTATAATAGTCTCATTTTGTACCACAAAAAATGAATATGCCAGAAAGGTAAGTCTAATATTCTTGATGGACTCAAAGAGCAATGAAAAGCTTACTGAAGACCAGCTTTACCTCAGGAGACAGGTCCTGCCCAGTCCAAGAGACTCATCCAAGGCTCTCTCTGCCTCAATATCCACTTCCATGAATCCCAAGGAGATTTGGGTTAAATGTTTTCCACTGTGAACCATTGACCCATTGAGATACCAATGGAGACCCACAAATAAATAAAAATCAACCTAGTTCTTTTTTTCCTTGGAGAAATATGAAGTATTCAATTCACCTGCTTACTAAATTATAAATAGGGAGTCAATAGAATAGTTCAATAAAATAACAACTGGAAGAAGAAGGAGACTTGTAAGGGTTGAGAAAGGCAGAGTTATTATCAGGACTTCTTTCAAAGACAACCTACTTGCTAATTTTTTTGACTCGCAGATCAACCTTACCATGGTTACACAGTTGTTAACTACAGGGTATATACTTGTGGAAAGTAGCAAAATTATGTATTCTTGGACCTCCTACAAGATTTTGATTCAATATAGTTTTATCATATGAATTTTCTAAGAGAGCTGTAAGAACTTATTCTGGTTCAGAATCTCAGCTATAGCACATGCTATCAACAGGGAACCCCTAGAATTCCACAAAAGGATAAAGAAATCTATATATTGGCTGGATATCATTGCATATCCCTATAGTATGAGACACTGGAAAGGCTCGTGCAGAGGGACAGAAAGTTCAAAATCAGCTTGGGCAACTTCAAGTGACTCTATCTCAAAATAAAAAATGATAATGCATAGAAATGTAGTTCAGTGATCGCACGCCCTTGGGATTGATGCATAGAACTGCAGAAAAGTGAATTTTACTTTCGTACTCCTATCATATCATGCTTAGCCATATAATTAAATTTGAACAATGAATTGTAGACAAAGTGATACCTGAAGTTCATTAGCTTCTGCCTTCTACCACCATAACTATTATGTCCCAGATGAAGGCTGCTCCACTCTCCTGGATCCATAAAAATGAGGAAGATGCTAATGATTCACAGTGGATATATGGCATGAGCTAAAACTGAGCGTTGAGGGCTGGCAAAATAACTCAGCAGACTAAGCGCCTGCTTTGGCAAGAACAGGGACAAAGGTTTGATCTCAGTCCCACATGCCTTGCCGGCCCCACCCTCAGGGTGCACTGAGTTGGCAACAGAGTTCAGCCATAGTGGTGCACACCTGTAATCCCAGTGCTGGAGAGGCTGAAAACAGGAGGATAACTGAGTCTAATCTGCATAGTGAGATCCTGTACCAAATACATGAAATGGAAAGAAAAAAACAAAACTGAGCCTTGGTTTTTATAGCAGTGGATAGTTAATTATGACAGTTAATTTTAGATATTAACTGTAATAGATTAAGGGAAATCTTGAGAGCTAGTAAAGCATTGTTCTGGATATGTCTGTCACGATGTATCCAGAAGACCCTGGCATTTGAATCAATGGGTTGAGTAAGGAAGACCTTTCCTCAACTGCTACAGACAGGCATATCATCCCATCAGTTAAGGGCTTGGAGCATTGAGACATTTTGTTTCACCTTAATCTCAAAAGTCAAGGTTCACCAGCCCTCAGGCTTCAGGACTGGCAGCAACCACATGTTGAGTTCTCAGCCCTTGAGGCATAGATTGATCCATACTACTCTTCCCCATTCTCTAGTATATCAGTCAGACTCCTCAGCCTCCATAATTGCATGAGCCAATACCCCTAGCCTATCACCTGTCATATATATATATATATATATATATATATATATATATATATATATATATATATATATATATATATATATTTCCTGTGGATTTTATTTCTCTGGAGAATTCACCATTACTAGGATATTTGATGCTGTGTCATAGTCTAGCCTATTCTGACTGATAGGAAACCCCCCCATAATATTAATGTTAGATCTCTTTCAATAGCTGGAAGATTCTTGCCTATGCCTTAAGCAAAAACAGGAAATATTTGCTAAGTGACTACTACCTGCCTGGTGCATTACATATAGTATCTTCTCAGGTTTTTTTAAACATAAAAAAAAAATTACTCTCATTTTACAAACAAGGCAACTGTGTCTCAGAAAACTAAAGAAATTTTCCCAAGATTAGCAGTAAGCAATTGATCCTAGCATTAAACACACCATGTCTAATTCTCAAAGTCATACTCTCCACTACTGGAAATCATTTCAAATACACATACTTGTATCATTTGGCCTATAATTTATTTTCTCTCCAGTAGTGTTTCTGCTTATGATATTAGGAAGGGAAAAGGCTCACAACAGAAGGGAAAACCAGAAATAAAGCCTTTCTCCTGATCATACACAAAGCAAGCCAAAGCTCTCAAGAAGAGGGCTGGAGACGCTAGTGAGGAGTCTCTCTCAGTGGGAGGCACTCACTCCAGGGAACCTGTGACCTCTGTTCTTGGAATGGCTTCAAAACAGATTACTATAGGGAGTATGTCTTACACATCCCCAAAGAAAATGCTGATAATTAAATGAAAATGAAATCATTAATGCAAATTACATTAAAATGTAATCTATCTTATTTCTGAGAGAGGGAGGGTGTCAGTAACTAATTATCAAATACACTCAAAGAGCTTTGATTTCTTGCTTAAGGAGTTACATATTTATAAATGCTTTAAAAATAAATTGTCATGTGAGCATCATGCTGAGTTCTGAGTCTCCATTGTTCCCAGAATAAACATGGAAATACAGCTCAGAGAAAGCTACACAGGAGCCCTCCAACAGCAAAGCTTTTCTTGGGATGATGTCCAAAGTGGTCCAAGGACACAGAACCATCCCGCACGTTGCGTTCACTCATGTCTACTCTGTCTGTTTGCTGTGTCATGAGCTGTGCACAAGAGTAAGAAAACATTCATCTGATCATGAATATCCACCCTGAGGATAACATGAGTCTGCGAGCTAAAAGTCACACAGTGCTAATAACAGCACAGCCCATACACACACACACACACACACACACAATACATGTAAAATGTAATGTGCCAACATATACTTACATTGCTTTTCCAGACCAAAGGCTATACAAGGGGCTTCTCTATGTTACAAAGCAGAAGATAGTGCTTTGTCAGACACCCAACCCTCCCTCCATGCCACCTACACCACCTAACAGGCCTCTAGCAGGTGGTTTGTCCTTGATGAAGCCTTCTTCCTCTTTTGTAATTCATTCTTCCACTTCCTTAAATGCCCACTTTTTTACTTCCAGGGTTTGACAATGTTCTTTACCAACCTTAGCACTATGACCTTTTGAGTATCTTATCTCATTTCTAAACATCATAATATAAAAGGATTTCTCCAAAAACCCCTCAATCTTGAAATTATCACATCAGCTGTTTCATAATTATTATCTCCTGGAGTTATTTCAGGCTTCAGGCAGTGAGTAAGGAAGGATCTTAAGAGATGGAGGTCTCCATTCCTCACCAGTCTTTGCCTGACCAATAAAACTCTAAATTCTTTCCTCTCTATTCACCTCTCATCACCAAGACTTCCATCATATAATAGGCCTCAGATTTCTAAGATACATACTGTCCTTTGATTTAGTTCTAAACATTGAGAAGTAACACATCTCAGGTTAACTGACTAAAATCTAAATTACAAAGGCAGAGAGCTGTGTGTTTCATTCTTTCTTGTCTAAAATGAACCAGGCCATTGCTTTGTATGAGTTCCTTTTGTACTTCAGGCTTCCTCACTCCATTTTCCTGTCTGTCTGTTTTGCCACTGTTTAAAGCTTTCTTTAAAATTCAGAACAAAGAACAACCCCTGTATACAATGTTCTCTCATTGCTCTCATCTCCCTGTGTTTCTCCTTGTGAGGAATCCCCTCCAGATTACCTTTCTGAGTTCATGGTCTCAGTATTTCATTACACTATCTGCTATTGTTCTTTGTTTCTCATTACAATGTCATACTTCCTAGAGCAGAATCACATGGATTTGTTATCTCTGCAGCATCCCTTCCAATGAGAAACATTTTCCCTATTGTAAGTTACTTCTGCATTATTTCTACGGCTGACATGGAACTAAACCTCCCCCTATCCACATACTTGGTCAAACAGTGAAATTATCCCCTTTACAATGAATTAAATATATTCTAATCTATAAGAAACTCTGCAGCCATGTCCAAAAGATTTGGAGGATATAGCAACAGCATAATCCAGGGGCTGGCAGTAGCATTACACTACACCAAAAGACAAAGGGAAACAGAGGTGAGAGACAAGAACAATTACATTTCTCAATTTCTGGGATGAAGCCAAATGCATCTCCTTTGAAATTATGACTTTTATAAATTAACCTTGTTCTTCTTACCAGTTAGTTAGACTTTCTGTAACTTGAAAAATTAAGAATCATAATCAACATATATTCCCAATATAATTATAAACTGAAGATACTGGTCCATGTCATAATTTTTGTGTTATCTTTTAGGAAGAGAGAGTGGACACATATCCTACCCTGATCATCCTATTTGAGGGCATAGGAATATGTGAATAGAAGAGAAAATTGAAAACTAGTTCTTCAGTTTCTGAGTAGTAACACAAATGTGCCCAACATTTATAATAAGTGGGACAAAGAAACCCTTGCAAGGCAACATAGAACCAAGGAAAAGTCCAGTTCTCCTTAACATAATAATGTTTAGTATTTCGAAAGATGCAAGGTGACATCCACATAACCTCTTGGAATTTCTCCATGTACCTTTTAGAACTTTTGCTTTGATAATGCATGATTGCATTGTAGGTGAACAATGAGGAAACATACTGTCATCACTTGGACTACAACCCACTATTCTTAACCTATCACAGCTAAACCAAAGAGCACTTTTACTAATAACCTGCCAAAGGCAAATTAGCCTTCTAAATTGTAAGAATTTGTCTAATTTACAAGACAAGAAGGTACAAGGATCCTGAGGATGGAATGGGAAAAAGAAGGCTATTCACAAGGCAGAGGGTGGAAGAATTCAGGTTGGTCAGTTTAAAAAGAGGGATATATTCAAAAAGGGTCCACGTAGAGGTGGGAGAGGGACACTCATGGCCATCCTCCTCCATTCAAAGTCCTAAGCCTGAGCCTTCCTTTAGAAGCCTGCTGGCCATAGTCCTAGCCTCTGACATTTCAATCTGCCCTCAAGGTCTTTATGTCTGAGGACTCCTTGTGCCTTCCTACAGTTCAGTGATGTGCAAAGTGTCATGAGGTAGGTAATGGGCCCATATCTACTCATTTGGGCTCCTAAGAAACTCTAGGAAACTTTTTCAGAGTATAAAAGACAGGAAACTGCTATTTCCTTGTTAACCAACTCCTTCCTCCTAACGTTGGCAAAAAATTACCCTATAAAGAAAAGTGTAAGAACACTTGAACTGAAAGTCACATTTTCATCACTAAATAGAAGCAATTTTTTAAAAACAACAAAATTTAACAAGAATCGTAGCTTTTGTATCTGATGATGTCAGCCAAATCCCCTCAGGATTTATCCTGAAACCCTGTACTGCACTTTGTAGATCCTTTGTTAGTGTCAGCCATGTAGATGAGTTATAGCCATTGCTTGACCAATTTGCTGTCTGTGAAAGCCTGAGAGAATGTTTTCTTTCCATGTGACTCTCATTAGGAACACTCTACATCACTGATGACTTTCTTCTTTGGCCCCATAATCTCCTTGATCAGAAAATTTGGGACACAACTGAGTTACATCATGTTACAGTACAAGTTCTCCTATGTCCTGAGTCATCACTGACTTTGAAAGGCTAGGGACAAAATGTTGCAGCTCTCCTTTTTCTCTCATTTTTTGGTCTGCAAACTTAGGTTATTAACCCTCCAGAAGAAAAGCTTATTGTTTTTACCCTACAATATAGGCTGTTGAGTTTAACCTCACTATCTGTCTGAATATCAAACATCTTAGGCATAACATGGAACAGGTATTTTTCATCAAGTATCGATAGGTCTTGCTTTATCTTGGTCTTAACCATCCAGCAGAAGGCTATAAAAATGAAGTATAAGAAGTAAAGCCATATTATTATGCTTTTCTGTAAAAGACTTAAATCAACAACTTCTGACATTACCAGTCATACAGAAAACCTAATACTAATATGGACTACTGGACTATTTTGGAATATTTTGCTGAATTCACACACCTGTATATTTAAATAACAAAACTAAACAAAAAAGGGGATACAAATGAATAACCATTTTACATCTGTACATTCAAAATAGTTAAGATAGATATACAGTTACATTCTTTTAATTCAATGGATAGAGGGATTTGTTCTAATAGCATTTGTAAGCAGGATATCGTGTCTGCATCTTGTGCAATGAATAACCACTAAGAAAATAATGTGCAAGGTATTAATTATTGAAACTGTCCTACTAATTTGATTTGGAAATGTCTCACTGCTATTTGTTTCTCAATAAAATTATGGAAAAAATTTCTGAATTTTTATATCTTGATACCAAAAGTGCCAAACAATTCAATAAGATGACAGAAATCGTGCTTAACCAACCAAGAAAAATGTAGCAATGACAAGCTCCAGCTTGGATGTACAATTTCAGTGTGCTCAATTTTCAATAAATTTTATAGAAAATATTTAACAGCACACTAACCTACAAGTGAAAGACTTAAAGTTTTGTTTATCCCTTCCAATCATTACATGTGTGACAGTGAAATATTCACTCAGTATCCCAGAAATCAGATATGATGATCTCCAGGGGAGATCATGTCTGTCCTTCTAAAACCAAATGGAAAGTGATTTGAGTTGTGGAAAGAAGTATCAAACATAAATAAGTTGTGGCTTATAGTAACATGTTAAAGACAACAAAGTCATGAGTAACAATTTTTCTTTTCATCTGTGTATTTGGTATAGGGTCTCACTATGCAGATTGGACTCATAGTGATCCTCCTGCTTTCAGTGTCCCCAGTGCTGGGATTAAAGTTGTGCACCATCATGCCTGGACTCAGTCACCTGTTCAACACAACCTAGGGCAGGGCCAGTGCAACATACAGGACCAGAGATCAAACCCTGGTCCCTGTACTTGCTAAAGAGAGCTTTTAAAAACATACTTATTAATATGGACTTTATACCAAATAATTCATATGTATCATCCTCAATCACTAACCTTAGAATAGGTCTGGCCAAATAGCTCAGTGGATTAAAGCACCTACAAGTAGGCGCAGGGGCTGGGGTTCAATCCTCAGGCCTTCTATGCTGGCCCTGCCCCCAGGGTGCCCTGAGATGGCAATTGAGACTGGGCATAGTGGGTCACGCCTGTAATCCCAGCTCTTGGGATGCTGTAAGCAGGTGAGTCACTATGAATTTGATCTAGTAGTGAGACCCTGAACGCCCTGTAGACCCTTCCCTAAAATACAAAAAAAAAAAAAAAAAAAAAAAATCAACCTTATGGAGAAACAGTATTATCCCTATTGTACATTTTTGAAAATCTAGGCACATGGAAGTCAAGTAAATTGCCTAGTATTTATAGAATTATTAAATAGTGAAACTAGAATTCAAACATGAAACTAATTCAAAATTACCTTTCTCTGTTTTCCTGTAGCTATCTTCCAGTTCTATATTCTTATTTGTCATTCTGTGAACATTCAAACAAAGAATTAAAGGAAGTTACTGACAGCGACAGTGTGAAATTTTGGAGAACTACACGACTGACTAGGACAGAGCTCCCGGATGGCGGACCAGGGGCCGGGTGCCCACCTGCAGCGAGGCTGCTGCCAGAAGGTGGCTGCTCATGCAGCTACTACCTGGTCAGGTAACTGCACTTACTTCACAGCAGCATCAACTCTGTCTCTCCAGCACAACGTGAAGGAAGCGACATTTTTCACTTCCACAGCATGACTTTTAAGAAGTACATGAGACTTTCACACACTCTTTCTTCAGTCCACCCCTGAGAATTCCAAGGTTGTTGGAGATGTAAGCCACAAGACAGCAGGACCAACAGAGCAGAAGGTCAGGCTGATGTCTGGGAACACTTGCCTTAGATTGTCACAGGTGTAAGAAAGTAATTCTTATGCTTGAGCTTACAATTCTAGGGTTTGTTTGTTACCTCACTTAGTGTTTCCCTAAGACAGGGAATGAGATAAACTGCAGGCTTTGCCCTTTTGTTATTCTAATATAGTTTTTCTTAACTTATATGTTGGAGAAGGCCAAAAGAGTGGGATTAAAGAGTGAGAATGCTTAGAAAGGAGGTGTTGAAAGAGAGACTCAAATTATCTTGGCACATTCACAATGTAACCTTGATAATAATGATATGCATCAGTGTGTGACAGTCCTAACATCCCAGCTACACTAAGTTGTTAGCACGATTCTAACATTTACATATAGCTATACCTTTTACCACTCTTTCATGATAATCCTATCTTCATGTAGAGAAATATAAATATTAGCCTACTTCTTTACTATTCTTAGGTATGTTTTTAATAAATCATATTACTGAACAATAAAAGAGAATGTATTCTCTTACAGTTCCAGGGACCAGGAGTTGGAAATCAAGATGGGTTATCTCCTTCTGGGCATTAAAAGGAATAACTTTTCCCATGCCTCTCCTCCAGGTTGTGGTAGCTACCAGCATCTCTTAGCTTTCCTTAGCCAGTAGGCATATGACTCCAGCCTCTGCCCCCATCTAACTATGGCTTTCTGTCTTGAATGTCTGCATCTGCAGTCCCCTGTTCATGCAAGGACATTTTCTAGTTAGATGGAGTTTAGGGTCCACTTTAATCAAATAGAACTTAATCTTAACTGAGTGTGTCTGCAGAGACTGTTTCAAAATATGATCTCAGTCACAGGTACCAGGATAAAGCTCCGATAGATATCTTTGCAAGGACATGGTTCAGCCCACAGAAGCTACTAAGGCATTCTCTATCTTACAGGTAGGTTATAATATTGTAACTTCCAGTAACCTCATCTAAAGTAAGCCTTAAACTTAGTCTTGAAGGGCCAGCCAAATAGCTCAGTGGATTAAAGTGCCTGCAAGCAGGCTCAGGGGCTGGGGATTCAATCCCCAGGCCTGCCTTGCTGACCCCATCCCCAGGGTATGCTGAGATGGTGGTTGAGACTGGGTGTGGCAGTGCATTCCTGTAATCCCAGCACTTTGGAGGCTTTAAACAGATGGATACGAGTCTGATCTCGTAGTGAGACCCTAAACACCCTGTAGACCCTTCCCTAAAATGCAATAAAAATAAATAAATAAAACTTCCACTCTTATCCCTTGTGCACAGGTTCCAGTCCTGCCTTTGTCTTCTATTCTGACTAGAACCGGAATTCTGTCTCTATAACCCCAGCCAAAGGCCCCTTTCTGCCTTCCCCCTGAGACCCCTTGAGAGAAACTTCCTAAGTCTCTAGACTTCAATCCGTTGCCTACTGTAGTATCTCCCAGTGCTCCTTTTCTCTCCCACTTCTGCCACTGCTAATGAATCAGACTTCCCAATATAGGTCAGCTTGATAAACTGTCCCCTAACCACTTAACTCACCTCCAAAATTTATCTCATTTTAGGAATGCAGCTACAATTATATATGAGATTCTAGACCCAGAAGGGTATTAAGAATGGGTAAAGCTTCATGATGTGGGATGGGAAAAACATGAACCAAAGGGCCTGTGCTGAGCGTGGTGTGTAGGTCTGACTACCCAGCCCCACTGAGACTGGCACAAGGGCTGGATTTGCAGTTCCCCAAGGCCATCACAGGCTGGCCAGAAACCTGCCAACCAGCACGGGTTAGAAGAGTGCAGGTATCTGTGTCCAGATTTGGAAGGAGGTTGGGAATTCCGTGAGAGGAGGAAAAAACAGCAGTTCAGTCTCATAGCTAAATCTGATAGGAGGCAAACTTTCAGCTCAACTTGTCATGAACTTCTTGTAGAGACAAAAACCCATTCCAAGGAATAGACAGCTCTAAGCCTGAGGAAAGAGAATGTGTAAGTGAAAAATTTAGAAATGGAAACAAGCTGGGGAGGCAATACCTCCCCTCTCATTATTTTATAAATGAACCACCAAGCTCCATTTGTGTATCATAATCCAGACATGAGGGGGAGGAGAGACAGACAGAGAGAGATTGAGAGAGAGAGAGAGAGAGAGAGAGAGAGAGAGAGAGAGAGAGAGAGAGAGAGAGAGAGAGAGAATACCCATCCATGCCCCACTAGAGCCTCAGCAATCCAGTTTGGTCTCCATTTTGAACAACCAGCCCTAAAATGATGACTAAAACTATTCCTATTTCTTACCAGAAGGTGACTAGCACCGCTCCCTCCTGCTTTGGGTAGAATCAACTTCCACCTCCCAAACTATGTAGAAAAAAGAGTTTGAAATCAACAGGGCTAGGGAAAAAACCTACCCTCAGCCTTGGCTCAGCTGCCACAGATGCTGTCGAACTCCACACTGATTCCAAGCTGTGCTCGAGGCAGAAGAATGCCCCAAATTGGGGCAACAGGAGGCCCTCCGAGGCTGGGGTGCAATCACACTCCACTCATTAGCCCGCCTGACCCCGAGGACAATCAGAGCCAAGAAATTTGCAGGCTAGAATTTTGCGTGGCTGCCATGGTGTTTAATCAATCAGCAGGACAAGATTGTTAGATTCTCCATCACAGTGGGGACCCGAGCTGCCTGCCAAACCCTTCCTGAGAGGAGCTTTTGAAAAGAGAAAAAGGAGATGGTAAGTAACAAACACCACCAAGCTATGCCTGTGTGACAGGAAGCAGGGCATGTGGAGCTGAGGGCAGCCTTGTAGCAGGAGGAAGGAGAGGCTGAGCCAAGGCATACCTCCACGCTGACTTGAGAGTTCCTGAGGCACCTGTCACCTGCTCTTCAATGAGATGTGACACTCAGGAATGCTAGACCTTGAGAGAGGCATGCATAGTATATATAAAGAAGGGTTTCACTGTGTATTGCTGGACAGGCCGGACACTCCATGTTGCTTGACTCTGTCCCTAGACAGCCAGTCGCAGCTTGTGCTTGTGCATTCACTGAACTCCAGTTTCCAGGAAGCAATGCTCTGAATGGGTCACCCTCCAACTCTCTGCCTAACTGATTTCATTTTTAACAAGCCCCATCCCCAGAAGCTTTGGTAAGCAGTACATTAGGATCAGAATGTCTTACTTTTCTCTCATTGATGGGATAAAATAACCAACACCTAAAATTAAGTAAGAAAAAGTTTATTTAGCTCAGTTAGTAGATCTTTTAGTCCATACTTGCTGGCTCCAAACCAGAGTGGCACATGGCGGAGGCCAAAAGTTCATGGCAGTACAAAACAGGAAAGGGCAAAAGGAGAAGCCAAGTCATAACTATAGCAGCTAGCAAGCCTCTTTCCCCTTCTTGTATTCCTATGCAGATTATCTACCCCAGGGCGGTGTACCACTAACACCCATAATCCCAGCATTGGATCAAGAATTAATCACAAACTCTAAAAGCCTGCCCCAATTGCTACATGAGGCTCTGGGGGGACAACTAGACATAAGCGATAACAGAGAATATACTGAAAGCACCCTTAGAATTGAGTCCAGCCCCATCACTTTTCAGACAGAACTAGGTAACAACAATAAAGTGCCGAATCTATTATAATGTCCTGGATCTATTATGCTATATAATAAAATGCTAAAACTAAAATTTTTGAAACATTGTGAGTAGAGATCCAAAAGTTACAGGTATAAAATGAGGGTAACCCTCTGGTTTGGATATGGCTTGTACTCTCAAGGGTTCATGTGCTGGAAGCTTGGTTCCACTTTGGTGGTATGAGGTGGTGGGGCCTGGAAGAGGAGGACCATACTGGAAGTCAGTTAGGTGTTCATGGGAACACCCTCTCTGTGGGGACATCCTCCACATGAGTGGATCAGTACTGCTCTTGTGGGCGTCAGGTTTTGCAGGAATGGATTAGGTCCCTCAGAGAAGTCTGTGATGAGATGGGGTAGCATGGGGTGTGGTTGGGCAGATGGGATGAGATAGGATGGGATGGGATGGGATGGGATGGGATGGGATGGGATGGGATGGGATGGGATGGGATGGGATGGGATAGGATAGGATAGGATAGGATAGGATAGGATAGGATAGGATAGGATAGGATAGGATAGGATAGGATAGGAAT
>PVKA01020814.1:0-39728 GCA_004027165.1 Ctenomys sociabilis
ATATGTTCAATATCACATTCACTAAGAAATGGCTGATCTAGCATCTCATTGGCTACTCCACTCCAGAGGTCATACCTTTATACTAAACTGGCTTTCAGAATAAGAAAGTTATCAAAATAGAGAATGGTAACTGAGCAATAATCATAAAAGTAAAAGAAAGACAATGTCCACTCCCCAAGACCTAGACTCTTTTAAGGGTTAACTTAACAATACTTTATTTTTTGGTGGAACCGGGGATTGAACTCAGGATGTTGTGCTTCCCAGGCAAGCACTTATTCTACTGAGCCATCTCCCCGTCCCCTAACTAAGCAATACTCTCAAGAAAGAGATAGATACAGAGAAGGAGAGGGTGAGAGGTAGAAGGGGAGAGAGAGGGAGAGAGGGAGAGAGGAAGAGGGAGAAGGAAGGAGATTTAGTTGTAGATGTTAAAAAGGGATAGGAAGCTGTCTCATACACTGAGAAACCAAGCAATGGTGGAAAGGGGCTGTAGTGCAGTAGTAACACACCCACTTCATATGTACAAAAACCCAGGTCCAATCTGCAGTACGTACAAGCACAAGTATGCACATATAGGTGCAAACATACACAATGAGGGCAAGTAATAAATATTTCATGAATTGAGAAGATTTGCTATTGTACAGATATCAAAACTAATTTTTAGATTTTTTCTGGATCAAGGGGATGATATACTTAACAGTGGGTTGAGTTCATAGCCAAAGTGCTCTTAAAAGGTGATCTAGTAGAAGAGGTAGGTCATTGGGAGTGTGGCTTAGAAGGGTGTCTCTCTCTACTATGCTAAAATAAAAACACTCAGATAACAATATGGATGAATCTCATAAAGAAATCCAGAGGTGGGGGATACATCCAGAGACAGGAAAAGAAAAGAAAAAAAAAAAAAAAGCCAGGCCCAAAAGAACATAAATAAGAGCCTGCTGGCATGGTGTCACAAACCTGTAAACCCAGCACTCAGGAGGCAGAGGCAGGAAGGAGGAAGATCACTGTATGTTTGAGCCCAGCCTGGGCTACAAAGTTAGTTCAAAGTCAACTTGAACTCCATAGTGACTACTGCCTCAAAACGAACAAAAAATATAAATTGCAATTTCACAGTGTGTAATCAATACAAGTAGATAAAACTAATCTACACTAGTTAACAGTAGTCATCTTTGAGATGGGAAGGAGCAAGTGAAAAATAGCAGGAGGGAGCTTATTGTTATGCCATGATTATTTGTTGGTTGATCTGGATGCTGGTTACACAGGTGTGCTCAATGTGTGAACACATATCACTGCACATGCTTACATGCTTATGCTCTATGCATATTCTTTATGTATATGATGCTTGGATTAAAATTAACATGTATGACAGTAAGTAAACAGTGAAATGGAAAAACTTTTCTACAGGTAAGATAAAGATTTAGCCATATATGGAGAACTAACGTAAATCAATGATTAAGAAGGTAAGCTGGGAGTATAGCCCAGAGGTACAGCACATGCTTGGCATGTGTCAGACCCAGGATTTGATTCTCAGGACCAAAAACCAAACATAAGCTAGTACCCAATGGAAAATGGACCCCCAAAATAAAGAGAAATGCTCAAACAAAGGAAATAAATGCATCAATACACAAAATGTAAATTAAAACAATGGAATACTATTTTTGCCTATCAAGATAGCAAAAGATTAAAGGACACCAATACAGTTGTTGATGAGTTGGGTATAGGTACCAATGCCTATAAGTCCTTCATTGTAGGAGGTAGAGGCAGGAGCACTCCAAACTTAGCCCAGCTTGGGCAAGTTAGTAAAACCCTTGTATCAAAATTTAAAAAAAAAGAAAAGGTTGAAGATGTATCTTTGCAAGGATGAGCCAACTGCCAATACCAAAATAGAAGTTGCTGATGAGAATTTAGTAAGACTAATATTTCTTGTTGCTAATAAAAATGTGAATTGGTATAACCTTCCTGCATACGTCTTTTAAAAACATTTTTTTTCTTCTTATTTTCTCTTTGTCTCTCTCCATCTGTTTTTTTTTTTTTGTCTCTCTTTTTAAAACAAAGTCTTACTATGCAGGCTGGTCTCGACTCAAAACAATCCCCTTGCCTCAGCCTTGCAGAGTGTTGGGATTAAAGACATGCACCACCACACCCAGCTAAGGTTGTGTTTTGTGATCTACTGGTTTCTAGAAATTATTCTGAGGAAAAAATCAGAGTTGCAGCTAAAGATGAACTTGTATCATTGTTGATCACAATTTTAAAACAGTCTATACATAAAATGGTGATGGTACACAAAATGGCTATGGTGGGAAACTATATTCTGAATGTTTTCAAATAATAATGGATTAAAAAAAAGATTTAAGGTATATTTAAGTGAAAAATTAATCCAAAATTCTATATGGCATATGTTTTGTGTTAAAAAGTATCACACACATAAGCATACATTTAAATAGAAAGCATATAAGAACACATACCATTTCATTAACAATGGCCATCTTTGGGCAGTGAGACAAAAGATTTTTGGTTTATTTTCCATAATAAAATGTTTTTGAGCATTTATTACCATTATATTCAGAAAAAAATTAAAATACTATAAAAAAATACAGCCACCCAGTTCTCTTACTCTAGAAATCTAAACAGCATAGATTTGTCTCCTTCGACTCCCACATTCAATCTATTTCCTCAATTTTACCTTAGAAACGCTGAAGTCATTATCTCATCATTTTTTCTTTCACTTACAAAATTCAGGCCCCCTCTCTAGTGAACTCACATCCAGTCTTTTTACTACAATAAAACGGTCACATTTTCACTATTACATTTGCCGCCACACTTTACACAGCGCCCAGCCACCTCTGAGGCCCTAAAAATGCAATGCAGGCTCTTTCACACCTGCCGTCTCAGCGCTTTCTACATTTTTCTGTCTTTCTAATCCGATTCAAAATTCACCTATGCTGCCATTCAGTGGGTGTAGCTCTTGAGGTAGGCAAGAGCAGGCAGCTGTTTCCAGATAATGCAATAACATTATGTACCTATTCAACATTTCACGTTCTGTACCGTTTGTGTCTCGCTCTTATTGTATGACTTGGGGCACTTCTTCCATGCATTCGTTTTTAGAAACAATTTCTCAAACCCTAGTTAGATGCAGGAAAGTAAAGCATACATATGCAACCCACACCTTTGCGTTTTGACCTGTGTTTGATCGTAGAATGGCATCAAACACACTAGCTTGATTTTTTTTTTTTTTTTCCCATTCAAGATGGCAGAGAACGTCTTAAAATAGTGCTACACAAAAGCACTCACATCTAGAGCCTCGATTCAAGAGAACTGGCTACACCTAGCGAAATAGCAAAGGACAAAAGAATAGGAACCTCGATGCTGGGGTGCCCCGGCGCTCACCGCCCACCGCAGGTTCCACGCCCAGAGATTTGACCCGGTGCCAGAGCACTGGCACCTGCTGCCCGCATTCCGAGGGCCACGCCGGGACCGCACAGGGTGATCCGCAGCACTGCTGGATCAGACCCCAAAGAGACCTCGGAGCGAAGAGGGAGGTGAATCTGTCCCGGGGCGGCAGTAGTGCACTTCGGCCCCGCCCCAGCCAGGCGGGCTGCTCCCCGAGGCGCCTCCAACGGGCTCCCGCCCAACCACCGGGCTGCCGGGGCCCGACCGGGACTCTGGGCGGGCCGAGGCAGAGGCCGGCAGGAGCCGGCCCGCCCGGACTCCACCTGTCAGGCTGCGGCCGATGCTAGGCCCGAAATGCCGGGGGTCGGTGGCTAAGACCCGCAGGGGCGCGTCAGCCGATTCCTCGTCCGGGGCCCGCCTGGCCTCCTCGCCTTCTTTGTGGCCCTTCCAAACAAAGGCAATCCTCGCCCACTGCCATTTTCCTCTTACCTCAAAAACCACCTCTTCGTCAAACTCCGGTGTCATCCTTCTCCGCCATGCCACCCACCTCAGCACGATGGGAAATGAAGGCAGCAGAACAGGCGACACCCAGGCTTTTGCCTTCGCTCGTCTCGCGGAGCCTGACAACTACAGTTCCCAGCATCCTTTGTGGTTCATGCCTCCTTTCCCGGCCTTCTTGTTGGAGCAGAGGATGGGCGTGTGGGCGGGAGGGGGCGAGACTAAAAGGGACTCCAGCTTTCCCATTGGGGAAGGCTGGGCTTTTGTCTGCCTTTTACGGCGGCTACTAGCAGGGGGCGTGGGGGCGTTGCGGAGCGCTGATTTTTGTGCCACTCCTGAGGGGTGCGCGCCGGCGGAGTCGCGGTGAGCGCTGCTCGGGCGCGCGCTTGGCTCTCAGTTCCGAGCGCGGTGGGGTGGCGCTCGTGCTCGCCCGCCTGCAGCTCCGGACGCCAAACGCTCGGGAGCCCCGCTGGGTAGCTCGCTGGCGACCGCCGCATCTTTTGTGAGGCTCGGGGCGGAATGTGGGCGCCGAGGGGTCTCTTCACTTCTGCACGGACCCCAGAGACAATGCACCGAGACGGGAGCATGGATTGAGGGCGCTGGAGGGAAAGCGAGCTGCGTGGGGGAATCATGACTTCTGCCGCCGGTGAGTGGCCGGAAAGTTTGGAGCGAGCCGGAGACTTTCCTCCCCGGGGCGGACGAGTCTGGTGTTCTCCGTCTTCCCGGGCAGCTCGGCGGGCGCGGAGCAGATGCCACCGGGGCCGCGTCCCTCCCGCCCGTGAGCTCGGGAGCCTCGGACTCTCCGAGCGGGGCGCCGGCGCCAGGTGGACTCCGCCGACCCCCGCCCCGCGTTCGCTCACCTCCTGCGCCCAGGGGCCGCCCTGCTTTGCCTGGGTGAAGAGGGTGCACTTCCACGTGAAGAAACCCGTCATTCCAGGCAAGCTCGCCACCAGGCTGAGCACCCACACCATTACGAGGAGAGAGGGAGGTTGTTGGAGACGTTGTTCCTCCTGTGCTGATCGTTTTCCTCCTGCGTTCCGAGGCCGGAGCAGTGGGATTGCGCCTGGCAATTGTCTTTCCCATCCTGCACTTAACTTTAGGAACTTTTTGTTAGTTTCCACTACTTACACTTCACCAAGCCGTGTTTTTGTCCACCTCCTGTAGACCCTCCCCATGATTTAAATAACAAAGCCTCTCTTTACCTTGTGTTTTGGTGCAATGTTGGGCGTTGTATTACTGAACACTTGTAAGGAACGGTTTTTATGTTCCAAAATAATTACAAAAGTGGTGTTCTGATCCCTTTATAAAAATACGGTTTGCTTTTAAAGCCAGAACTTAATTTTTTTTTAACTTTTTGTCCGAAAGAAACTTTGATTGGAAGTTTCCTAGTAGTTTAAAGCTTATCCTCAGTTACTTCTAGAATCAGCACTTATATATCAGATTACATTTTCATTGCTTTTCGTGCCATTTCTTTAAAATTTCTGCAACTTGAAACTGTCAAGCAGCACTTTAAAAGTTTTGATTTGTATTATTTCTAACACATAGACTGTAATCTTGGCAGATTATGACTAACCAGGCAAGAAGTCTGCCAATACAAATGAGGAAACAAGTCAAATGTTTATGTAGATGTGGTTCTTATCATTTTGATGTTTTGTATATGTACCAGAGATATATCATTATGTGGTATGGTACTTGTCTTACCTTATTTATAAACTCACCTTTAATAAATGGAAACCTTCCTTATATAATGAATTCTTTTCATCTTAAATTTCTGTGCCTCACCTTTATTCAAGCTTTTTAAAAAAATAATAACCAATATAATTCATTTAAAAAATGATTAGAAAATTTAAAAGCCCTCTGCCCATTATAGTTCTTTCAGTCTTTGGAGTATCAGATGTATTTAAAATATTGATATTTTAGGGCCAGGGAGATAGCTCTGAAGAATAAACGCCTGCCTGGCAAGCACAAGTTTCTAAGTTCAATCCCTGGTACTGAAAAAAAAAAAAAAAAAAGGAGTAAAATATTAATACTTTATACGTATCATATTTTGGTTTCAGTTCTAACAATTTATATTGAACAGGCACGGAAGCATTGACATTTATATATGTAGATATGATTTCCAGAGCCCAATCTTATTTATTTATTTATTTTTATTTTATTGAAGTACAAATATCAATGAGACAGTTTCAAGATACCTTGACAAGTCAGAGCCCAGTCTTGAAGTTTAAGTCTTTCATCCCAAATACCTAGGAGAATGCAAGCTGCTTTTGTATCTTTTCCAATTTTCCTGTTAAAGCAATCCACAGACATTTTTGTGGTGCTTAAAAGAGGGACGTTTCCTGGGTCTAGCTGTTCTAGCAGGTTTTTAACATGGCTTGCTAAGAAGCATTACTGTTTTGTTCACCCATCTTGGAAAATTTATTATAATTCTTATGTCTAAATGATAAATATGGAAAAGAACTGAGGTTTTACTTCTACCCTGTTCTTAGTTGTGAATACATCCTTCATACAAGATAATTATGCTGCTTTATGGCATAATAGTGAAATTCAAACTTTCAGGAAAGGTTTTCATTTGGAGGAGGGGTTGTTTTTAGAGCTAATCAGTGATATTTGGGACTTTTGATTCAGTCTAAGAAAATAATTCTATGAGGAACATAGAATATTTAAGTTATGTCTTGAACAAGAGCTTGCTTTATATTTTTGTGTGTGTCTCTGAAAGAAAGGGCTGAGAGACAGTAGCAGTGGTTTTAGAATTACTCTGAGAATTGAAGAGATAATTATAAATGTATATTTTCTATCTTTTTGAGCACACAGGAGTTAACATCTTGTTAATGTGTGTGCTTTCTCCGTTGGCTGGTATAATAACCTAGAGTGTACATGTGTAACAGATGACAAGGATGTTTGTAGTAGTGAGTAAAATAGTACTTTACTTACTTACCTTATGTTTCCTTGAGCCAAACAGCTGTGTAAATAAAAGATTTGCTGTGTTGCTCTAAAGAAGCTTTGGACCTGACTGTTGATGCTCTAAGATCCAGAGATTCTGGGTTTGTTTCAAAATCTGCACTTTTAAGGACTTGACATTGGAGCACACCATAGTGTCACCATAGTGTCTCTTCCAAAATAGAGCCATTAAAAAATAATAATGGATTTTGTATATTACTACATCAGGACCCTAGCTGAACCCTTGTCCTGTTAAGCACTGAGGAATTATTCAGCAATCTTATTTGAAATTGTTTCTGCTAAGATTTCAAAGTATTACTCTATGTTAAAAATGCTTTACTTTTTTTTTTTTTGGCACCGGAAATCAAACACAGGACTTTGTGCTTGTCAGGCAGGTACTTGTACCAGTGAGCTATAGCCATGTCCTCCCTTTTTTTCTCATAAAGAAATTTTCTGTCACTGAGATATGGGAGAGTATGTGTACATGACAGCTGATTATTCTCAGGCCCTGGAGAAGGCAGATAAAGATGTACTGAATACAAATAATATAGGACAAAGAGGTTATAGTGTCAGGGTTCTTGTGAACAAATAGCTCAGGATTTATCATCTCAGATTCAGAGACCTTTTAGCTGTCCCATGTAAAGAGGACAAGACAGCCAGGTGTGCACCAGGACAAACTATGTCAGCCCCTCCCCAAGTCACATTATCAGCCTCCAACACACAAGTAACCAGCAGTTGTGAACCCAGATTCATAGCTGTTCATTTAATTCAGTCAGTGGGCAACAAGGACTTTAGGAACATAATCCTGTGCTGTGTTTATTGCGAATCAACCCCAACTCACATTTTGATGCCCAAGATGCTGAGAGAGAACAGGAATTTGTATCTCCTGGAAGAAAACTCAGAAAGGAAAGAATGAATAAAAGATGATTTAAGTCACTAGAACTAAAACCCACTATGGATTGGATAATTGTCTCTCAAGCATCTGGTGTGGTGCAAATGTTCAGAAAATAAATGATCAATTAGATGAGATAGGTTTTTTTAAAAAATGGATAAAATTCTTCTAAGTGTGCCATTTTAACCCTTTTTAAGGGTCTGTTTCAGAGATGTTAACTTTTTGTATGATTGCATTTCCAGAACTCATTTCATCTTGCAAAACTGATTTTTTTCCTCCTATAAATTTCAGGGGTAGAATGTTTTGAGAGCGAAAGAAATGCAATCAATATGACGGTCTTGTCAATTTTTACGGAGTGGGGAAGTTAGAGTTCTAGGGCATTCAATCCTCTTCAGCCTAAGCTCGATAGGCCAGGCGTTTAATAGACCCTCATAGTAAGTTTTATTACTGGGCTTTGTAGTTATTTTCTGCTTAAAAAGAAAGCCTCCAAACTAATAGCGTGTTTGTTTTTATTTATTGAAAAGTTCACAGAAAATTGCCTTCTTGGGAATTTTGTAAGTTCAACATTCTTACTTTGATAACTTTGCCTAGGATTTGAGCAACAGGCTTACTATCAGGGGCTTGGGAGAGTTCTTAGGAAAAGGAAGTAGAGCAGCCTGCTCTCTCTTTTTTTTTTTTTTTTTTAACTCAGTTCTATGTCATGCATCCCCAAGTGTTGTGACTAATTTCCTTTGTTGAAAAGAAAACCAACACCAAATGAAATATGGAAATCTCTGTGTGTTCAAGTAAATGTGACAATCTCAGGCTCTCTTTTACACTAGATATTTTGAGATTCTTTTTTCTACTAGTAAATAAGGTTTTTACTAACATAATATCGTGATGAAGGAACAAGTATCAAAGTAAGACAACAGTGGTTGCCCTTAAGTCTTCTTGGGCAGATGTAGTTATGTAACTGTGTCAGGGAGAATATCTTAAAGGAACTCAATGGAAATACATATGTAATCTCTTTATATCTTACTCTTTTATGGCCCTTTGGTGTAAAGCTGTTATCAGATTCCTATAGGCTAAAAGCAGGTCTGGACACGTTGAGTATCACATAATATAATGGTATTGAGAAAGCACTTTAATGTTAAAGAAGAATTGCTACACTAGAAGTTTTCCTCACCTTTGAAATGCACCAGAGCAATATTTTTATTGAAAGATAAATATTGTGATCACTTGTATCACATAAAAGAAACACATTAAAATGGTCAGATCAGGATGGGGCCTCAGTGCTTGACTTCATAAACTAAAGCTCCAGGAAGTGGTAGGCTGAGCCTCCCTAATCCATGACTCTTGCACATAGCAATACTAGCATCAAATGATACCAGAGAACTTTCAGGGTGTTTTTTTTTTGACGGAATGGGGGAATGAATTCAGGCCCTTGCACTTGCCAGGCAAGTGCTTATTCTACTGAGCCATCTCCCCTGCCCCAGAACTTTCAGTTTTTAAAGTTAGAAAACTTTGATTTCTGAATTATTTTTTAAAGGTTGTTTTGGACTATGGTGGTGCAGACCTGTAATCCTAGTGTTTAGGAGGTTGAGGCAGTAAGATTGCCATGAATTTGAGGCTAGACTGGGCTATTTAGTGAATTTAAGGCTAGCATGGATTCCATAATGAGACCCTGTATCAAAAATCATACCTACGTCCCCCAATTTATTTTGAGATTTATCTATTGAGGTACATGGATTTTTTTTAGACACAGAGTTGCTATGTAATCTAAGTGGTCTTGAACCTCCTGGCTCAGCCTCCTGAGTGCTGAGATTACAGGTTTGTGCCACCACACCTGGCCTGAAGTAGACAGATTTGATAGAGTATGTATCCAGCTTTGCTATATTTTGTGATGAATGAATTACACTACTGTTGTCTACTTACAAGAGAAACTTGAAAAGTTGTGTCATGTAGGTAAATTCAATTTTAAGTTCTCAATGAATGAACAGAAGTCAGTTATTTCATTTAGTAACAAAGTTGGAAGAAACAGTTTGGGACTTATTAAGAAATATGCAGCATGCCCAAAGCTGTGTGTACTGGAATTTAAGGAATTTTCACAGTAGTGTTGACTCTACAGTGTAATTGTGTGTATTATACCTAGTAAGATGTCAATTGCATTGAGATTAAAAATATTAGCCAAGTAAGTGGTAGACACTTGTACTGCCAGCACTTAGGGGGCTGAGGCAGTAGGATTGCTGTAAGTTCCAGGCCAGGTAGGCAGTCTTAGAAAACAATGAAGAATTTAAAATGTTACCCATTTACTCATGTATCATCTTATGCTTTGGTTATTTATTTACTTTATCTCATTGTGACTTTTCTTTTTTAGAAATGAAGAAGCCACCAGTGGCCCCTAAGCCAAAGTTCATGGTGGCACAGAGTAAGCCAGCTCCCCCTGCCATTGCACCGAAGCCGGACAGCGTGGTTGTTAGCATTCCTCAGTCAACAAGGAAAGCTAAACCGGCAGTTGCACCCAAACCAAAAGTTCTGAAGACCTTACCTGTGGGAGAGCCATCACCCTCGCTACTGAGAAAGACGACTGAGACCTCAGAAAAGCATAAACCAGAATTGCCCCGTAGCACCAGCTGTTTTAATTGCAAAAATACAGGGAATCAGAGCAGTAATTATATGTTATCAAAGTGTCCCTGCAGTTCTGAATGTATTTGTAAGCTTGGGAATAAGAAGAAGATATGGGTAGAGGAGCTTGTTTTAGAACCCTTGGAAATGAAAGAAAGTTTAGAAAACAATAAAATGGATGAGTCCTCTTTGACAATAAAAACTCAGATGAAATGGACTTCTGGTGAAAAGTATAGGACCCACAGTGGAGTTATTTTAAAGGCAAACATCCTAGAAGCCAAGCTTAAAGACACTTTGAAAAAACCAATGTCACCTTTTGGTCACCGGCAGAAGCACATATCCACGGGTAGCTCAGAAACAAATGGCAATGGCAGCACCAATACACAGTTCACAGTTGATCTTCTAGGTGCCTCACCTTCTTTGTCCAGCTTTGAAAAGGTGCCTGTTTCTCAGAACTGCCACTTGGAGCTTCCTAGCAGTGAAAGTGAAAATCTTGAAACCTATGAAGAGGGAAGCAAAAACAGCAATAATTGCTTTCATTCCTCTGAATGGGAAGCTCTGGGAAATGGTAAAAGAGATACATTTGTATCTTTAGATGGAGTTAGTAAAAACGCAAAGGTCAAAGACCTCAGTCCTGTAAAAATTGACTCAGTATCAGCTAGCCCTAGATTTCCAATGTTGAAGTCCAGAAAGACACGTTTGTTACGCCAAAAACATGTGGATAGTCCCAGTGAAAGTGCCACAGACCCAGAGAATTTAAATAACTCTGCCTGCCTTGGTGAAGTTAGTTCAAAAAACAGTGAAGTCAGTGTTCTTCAGGAAAATGTTTTGTGTCACCAGGACTCAGTGAACAGAGTGAAGCTGGGTAATACAAGTGAACTGAATAGCAGCTCCAGTGGGGACAGACAGGACATGTGTCATGGGACTTCTTCCCTTGAGAATATGGCACCTTCTTTAGATACAGACTCTAATTTGAGTTCTGACAGCAGGGCAGGTACAGATGGTCCTAGTATATCACTTGATGAGGACAAAGGGACCCATTTTACAAAATCCAGTGCTCTGTCTTGGAGCTTGCCTAAGCAGCTCAAATTAACCGGCACTGACCATCTGTCAGCTGGGAACCTGGGAGTGTCTGCCCCTACAATGCAGAAGGACTATATGATGAAGGAGGAAAGTTCCTCAAGAATTGTCCCCAAGAAGCCTCAGAGGCACAGCTTGCCTGCTTCAGGAGTGCTTAAGAAGGCTGCCTCTGTGGAGCTGGTGGAGAAAAGTTCTTATGTCTCAGGTGAAGTAAAAAGTTCAGGGAAGGTTCTAGAAGGAAATCACCTTCAGCATTTGTGTGCCCCAGACCAAGCTAGGTCTTCATCCTTTGATATACCTAAACGGACTTCAGAAAAGCCGGTGTGGAAATTACCTCATCCTATTTTACCCTTAATAGTAAACTCAGAATCCTTGAAGTTTGTCACTGTGTCTTCCCATGGTGAGGCTTCTGCTGCCCCAACCAAGCCTAGAGCGAAGTCATTATCCTCTGTGGACCTGGACAGATGCACCAAGCCTTGCAAATACTCTCCTAAGAAAAACTCTTTCAGACAGTTGTTCAACAAGAAGCTATCCATGTGTTTTATAAAAAAGGGAGATTTTCAGAAAGTCCAGCCCAGGAATAGCCAACTGGGAGACACAAGCAGAGGTTGGCTGTCGGCTGTGGTGTGGAAAGGGCTTGGCAGTGACTGGCATAGCACAATGGTGGCTGACCTGGAGAAGAGAGGCAAACCCAGCAAGTCATACTCTGCAGATCACTACAGCCCTGAGTCACAGAAGAAGAAGAAGAAGCGGAAGCCTTGGGGTGGAACTAGTGCAGATGATGGCCCAAGGGTGGAGTCTCTGGATGAGCAGAAGCTGTCTAGGGAGGTCTCCTGTCAGGAGCCCAGCAAGGCTATCTGTGAGCCAGAGTATGAAAATGTGCGCCACTATGAGGAGATCCCGGAGTATGAGAATTTGCCGTTTGTTATGGGCGCAGGGAAAACTCTAGAGTTGGAAGGGCAGAAGTACAATGGCACGGAGGATGCTGATACTAATGTGTATGAGGCCCAAGAGCCAGATGAAGCTGCAGGTGACTGGCCGCCTCCAGGGCTCGATCATCAGAGTTCCAGGTAATACGCAATGCCCTGCAGGCATGGCAGTCTGGTTTTTAATTTTTATTTTCTATTAGTACTTGCTTGCAGTGCATGCCGATCATGGTCCTTGTGGGGACTGGCTCGTTCTGTAACACACCTTAATTCTTTCTCTCCTTCACTTGCCTTCCCACTCTGTCTTCTTCCTTTTGTAAAAGATCTCCCTATTTTCTGTTATCTTTTATTATGATCTTTGTTTACATTTTGGGTTTTTCATACAAGAGAAGCCATATGTCTAATTTAAGTGTATGTTTAATTTATTTTACTTGACATATGGCTTCAAGATGCGTCTGTTTTGCTACAGATGACTCAAGTTTATTTTTTATAGCAGAGTAGTGCTCCATAGTGTGTAAATACATTTTTAAAATCTGTTCATCTATGAATACACTATAGCTTGCTTCTAAGACTTAGCTATTATGAATTGTGCTGTTTTGAACAAGGGTATGGGTGCATATCACTGTAAATATAATGTCTTTATCTCTTTCAAGAAGATACCTAGAAGGGGAATATCTGGGTTAAATTGAATTTCTCTACCTAGCTTTTCCTTTCCATTTTTCTTCTTTTCTTTCTTTCTTTTTGGTACCTGGAATCGAGCTCACAACCTTATGCTTGCTGTGTCACTGAGCTGTGGCCCTGTCCCTCTCCTTAGCTTTTTGAGGAATCTCTATATTGATTTCCAGAGTGGTTGTGCTACTTCATGTCTGTGCTAATGACGTAGAATGGTTCCTTTCTCCCTGCAGTATTTATTAGTTTACTTGATTTCTTGATGATGGCCGTTTTTCCTGGCATAAGGTGGAGTCTGTTGTTTTAAAGTGAGTTTCTTGGATTGCCAGTGGTGTTAACTTTTTTTCATGTATTGATTGGCCAGCAGATGCCACATTTCTGACAGATCATTGCAAATAACCTTCCACAGTTCTGAGAGACAGGAATGCAGGGGACAAGTTGCCTATTGACGGACAGATGGAGAGACACTTCATCCACCTACAGCCTCTTGTTGGTGTAGAGCGGAAGTGCATATTTGCATTGCAAGCTTGGAATTGTTGACTTATTTCAGCAGCTCAGTCAAGGAATTTAAGTAGTAGCAGCATATTACTGGAAGTCTTGGAGCAGAGAGGTCAGGATTCCTAGTGTGGAACCTGAGACAGGAAATTGTTTAATTCAGTGAGGTTTTTTTTGTGCTAAGTATGGGAAATCTGAAGTTTCCCATGTGTTTACTTATAGTGGTTTTTTTTTTTTTTTTTTTTTTTTTTGAGACAAGATCTCACTATGTATTTTAGGCTGGCCTTGAACTCCTGGAGACCTTCACGAAGGAGTTGAATTCTCCAGTGTCTTACTAGGGATTCCAACAAATAGAAATACTTATTTTCCTGTCAGTTTCTGTATCGTCTAGACTGATTTTAAACTTGCTGCAGTCCTGCCTCAGCTTCCCAAGTACTGGGATGACTGGCATGCACCCTCCCCCTAGCTCTTTCTCTTTTTTGCATGTGCACTTTAACATTCCTGCCCCATCTCACTTACTGGAGTTGTCACTCCAAAAATGGCCAGTGCCTCCGTTATTTACTAGCATGTCTGAGATTTTGCATTTGGGTTTAGGCTCTTTGAAGGGTTCCAGGCTTACCTTTTTATCCTACATGAAGTAGGGTATGGGAGGAGTTAATGAAAAAGAAGCAAAGGACATCACAGTGGCAGGTGCTCCCTCAGGCACAAAGGAAGCCTTTGCTTTGCCCAGAAAACCCCTTTGGTAGTCTTTAGATTACTCCTAGGCCACTAATATAAGGTCTTTTGGTCCCCAGGACTTAAACATGTGATTTTATAGAAATACAGTGGCATCTTGAGTCACAAATACTTTTGTTTGTAGGCAGTTTGGTTCAGAAACAAACATTTGGCAAAATTTTGTTTTTGGCAAAATTTTGTTTTTGTTTGCAAACTCTGTATTGGGTAACAAACATGACCTCAGCCATCTGACCCATGTGAACACCAATGTGGCCATCTTTTCCAAAATTATGAAACAAATTCCATCTGTTTGTGAGGTAGGGCACTACTGTCCTAACATCCCCAACACTCATTTGGAGCGGGTGAGGTGCAGGGAAGTCAGGTAACTCAGTGCAGCCAGTAACTTCAAAAAAATCACTACTCAAACTCAGATACTGTACTTGGCTTTTGTTGTTTTTTTTCTTTTTTTTTTTTTTTTCAGACAGGGTCGCACTATATAGCCGAGGTTGACCTCAGGCTGTGGTGATCTTTCCTCAGCCTCTTGAGTGCTGGGATTCCAGGCAAGTGCCTGACAAGTGGCTTCTTTAATGCTTGTGTATACTATTTGTGTCTGTGTGTACATGTGTGTGCATGTAATGAATTTGGCTTTAAGATATACTAGTATATAGCCAGTATAAATTACTTCTTTTTTTTTTTAATAGAATTATTTCTTGTGAACTAGGGAGATAGCTTGGCAGTCTAAGTGCCTTCCTGAAAAGCACAAGGACCTGGGTTTGATCCCCAATACTATATGCCACACGGGCCCAGGAACTCTAGGTGCACCATGCCGGTCACCAAAACTGCGTGTGGTATCCATGCCTATAATCCCAGTGCTGGTGAGGCTGAGACAGGAGGATCACTACGAGTCCAAGCTGTGTAGAGAGACCATGTAGCATCAATAAATAATTTTTTAAAAATCATTTTTAAGTAAAATAAATAAATGAAATTTTTTCTTTTTTTCCCCTGTATTTTAGGGAAGGGTCTACAGGGTGCTCAAGGTCTCACTACTAGATCAGACTCACATTGATCTAGGATCACAAGAGCTAGGATTATAGGCGCGCATGTCCAGTTTCCATTGCCCTCTCAGCCCACCCTGGGGGCAGGGCCAGCATGGCAGGCCTGTGAAATTATTTCTTCAAGTTGAAACTTTGGTCCTTCCTGTTGGGTCTCATTTAAATATCCTGTTTACATTTAGCACCACCTCTGATACAGATTTGGTGCCTCTGGAATTTTTTTTTTTTGCTGTAGGGGGGATTGAACTCAGGACCCTACATTTGCCAGGTGAGCGCTTATTCTACTGAGCTATCTCTCTGGCCCCTCTTTTATTTTTTAAGACAGGGTCTTAATGGCCAGGGAGATGGCTCAGTGGAATAAGCACTTCCCTGGCAAGCATAAGGGCCCAAGTTCAATGCCCCATTTCACAAAAAAACAAAACAAAACAAAAAAACAGGGTCTTATTGTAAAGTTCAAGCTAGCTTTAAGCTTACTTACTATATAGCTGAAGCTGACCTTGACCTTACAAAGAATCAACTACCCCTTAGGTGTGCGCCATCATGCCCAGCAGGAGCTTGTTCTTTAACTGGGCATGCTACTGGGTCTGGCAGAGATGAAGTTACCAGGTTGGCAGGATGAAGTTACCCATACAGCCAATGCTGTGGGTGGGTAAGCCTGGGGGCCATTCTGGAGACTGGGGGTTATTGCAGGCTATCTAGCAGGACTGCCCAGGGAAGGGTCCACAAGCTGTGCCTTGAAATTTCACCTTCTTGCTTTGGAGATTTTTGCTTAGTCCTGGAGCAGAATTTCCTAACTGGGCTTCCTGCTGTCTAAAGTGTGCCTGCTGAATCAGAAGCCTTCGGCATTAGGACCATACTCACAGCATTCCCTCAGAAGCCATTTATATTTTGTTAGTGGTTGAGTCAGAGCCTCTCTGTGTAACCCAGGTTGGCCTGGAACTTGCTGCATCTTCCTGCTTTCGCTTCCTGAGCCCTGGGATTATAGATAAACCTGCATCACCACACCCAATGGAGGCCATTGCTTGTGTAAACTACACTGAATAGTCACTGAAAGCCTCATGAGGAGAGAACCTTCACACCCTGAAATAGGGTTAATGAGAAGCTGGATGACTGAGCTGAATGGGTCCAAGCAGAACTCCTGCCAGGCTGCTGAATTTATAGACCTGTGCCTTGGCAGGATCCTGTCTGGGGTCCTGACATGGTAAGAAAAAAAATAACTAAGATTTTAAATTAGCATTAAAAAAACTAATTTTTGCCTAATATTAAAAAAATTTAAGGGCTGGCCAGATAGCTCAGCCGAATAAAGTGCCTGCTTAGGCAGAGTGCAGTGGCCGTGGTGCTGTGCTGGCCCTTAACCCCAGAGCACACTGAGACAGCAATTGAGATTGGCCCACACCTGTAATCCCAGCTGAAAATCAGATCTGTGTAGTGACTCTGTAGACCTGTCCTAAATACAAAAAAAAAAAAAAAAAAAAAAAAAAAAATTAAGAATCCTATAAAGAGTTTCCTGTGGAGCGGGGCATGGTGGCACATGCCTATAATCCCAACATTCGGGAGGCTGAGGAAGGAGGATGGTCACAAGTTCAAGACCAGTCTGGGCAACCAAGTGGGTTCAAGGCCAGTCTGAGTTGCATAGTATGACCCTGTCTCAAAAAGGCAAAAAAAGAAAAAGAAAAAGATTTTCTTTTGGAGTCATCACTGGAATCTTTAACACTGTGTCAACATTGGAGGGCCCTGGGTCAGAGATCTCTGGATTTAGAATCTGCTAGTAGGCGGGGCTTGGTGGTACTCACCTGTAATCCCAACCCTCTGTAGGCTGACTCAGGAAGATTGCTGCAGGTTCAAGGCTAGCCCAGGGTAACTTGTGAGTTCAAGGCCAGCCTGAATTACATAATGAAACTGTCTCAAACAAAACAAGAAAACAAATAGTTTGTCTGTTTTAGTAGCTGGATTCTAGATGAGTGCAGAGACATTCTGCAAACTGAAGGTAGCTTCTACATTCTCCAGAATGTAGATATTTTGTAAATCTGACAGATACCTGTTGATGTCTATTATTTACAAGGGAAAGGCAACCTTCAGGTCTATTGTTTCATTTGGTTGATTGAGACAGGGTCTTTCTTTTTAGTGCCTGCTGGCTTGGAGCTCCCTGTGTATCCCAGGCTGGCCTGGAAGGATAGTGATCCTCCTGCCTCAACCTCCTGCATGTGTGGCCAACTGGACCTCAGTGCATTTCCCAAGGAAACCTGCCCCCCCCCCCCGGCCCCCCCATCAGCCTTTGCTGTCTGGGCCTCCGCTCCCTTCTGACCCCCAGGCAAATCCTCTTGTCCCTCCACTGTGAGCTCTGGTGTGATGTGATATAAGGCAGGGCTAGGCCTGAGGCAGCAGGGTTTGTGCAAAGGGTGAGGTGGCTAAGGAAGAATGAGGAAGTTGGGGGCTGGGCTTGCTCTGAGGCTGACTGGTGAAGCAGGGAGTGATGAGCTGGGAAGGGCCGGGTGGTTGGAAATCTCAGCAAAGGATTTCACTACCTCACATCCCTTTTTTTTTAATTTTGTGATACAGGGGGTTGAACTCAGGGCCTTTACACTGAACTACATCCTTAGCCCTTAAACTTTTATTTTGAGCCAGGGTTTTGCTGAGTTACTGAGTTATCCAGGCCAGGCTCAGACTTGGCCCATCTTCCTACGTGCTGGGGTCCCAAGCAGATACCACTGAGCCTGTGCCTGTCCTTCTCTCATCCTCCTTTGCTCTCTTTTCCTGGTACTGCTAATAGCTGATTGTGTCTGATGGCAGACTAGAGTAGGAGAATGTGTGTGTGTGGGGGGGGGGTGCTAGAAACCCAGGGATGGGGGTAGATAATCCTAGTCTGAAAGTAGAAGAGGGGGAAGGGACATGCTTGTGGCATGAGAGCGACCTCTCTGCCTTCACAAAGGCAGTTTGGAAGGAAGTCAGATTGGAACCCCTTCAGCAGGTCCCAGAGAGTTTAGAGTGCAGCTGTGGGATCTTGCCCATGGGCATGTCTGTTTCACTGGCATACAGATGATGAGTTTTCATTTCCTACTGTTTTTATTCAAGAAGTTTGATTTTCAAAGGGAAATTCCTAAAAGTGGGGCCACAGACAAGTCATCAAAGTAACAATTCAAATGCTGGAAATTTCCTTTTGAAATTGAGGCAGACATCTTGATTTTTGTAGGAAGAAAACCTTACCTGGAAATATTCCAGGTTTTTCCTGTGTTACTGTAGTTTGTTCTTATGACAAGGGTTTCAGAGAAAAAGTTAAGGGGTAGGATCACTTCCAGCTAGTGTACGACCTCCACAGTTTATTTGTTCTGCAGAGGGGAGCAGGTGTTGAGCAAAGCATCTCAAGAAACTTCTACCCAGTCAGGAAATAAACAATTACAATGCAACATGCTTTCGTTAATCAAGCTTTGTGTGATTGGACTTGAGCGAGTCCTCTGTGGAGGAGGGAAAATTAAAAAAAAAGAAAAACAAAACCAATAAAGATAACTTTAAAACCAGGTGTGGTGCTGTATATAGTCCCATCACTGGGAGGCTGAGGCAATGTCCTGTTGTGATTGGTAGCAGCACATTGAAACATGAAATTTATACATTTTGAAGGGAAGGATGATATTATTTTTAGAACTAACTTACTAGTTTTCCATTGGTCAGTACAAAGGCCCTAGGTTTAGTCCTTAGTAACACATATGTGCACGTGTGCGTACACACACACACACACACACACACACACACACACACACGAGGCAACTTTATGGACGTGGTAACCTTTGAACCAAGGTTTTTAAAATAGGCCGCATTACCTATGGTGGTACACATCTGTAATCTCTGTAGTCAGGAGGCTGAGACAAGAATATTACCATGAGTTCATGACCAGCCTGGGCTACAAAGTGAGCTCAAGGCCAGCATGAACTGCATAGCAAGACCGCGTCTTAAAAAGAAAAAGAAAATTACAATAAAATGGGCCAGATTAGACTTGCCTTTTAGGAGGCTGTTGTGTAAATATGGGAAGAACCCATATTATGAACTGAAGCAATCTTTTGGGAAAAGAAAAAGTAAAATCAGAATATAGATTGCTCTTCCTTGAAACTACCCAGAAGTCCTGTCCCTTAAACAAGTTTGCATTTATCTTTTGGTCCTTTTCAAGAAACAGAATTGCGACTAAATAGAAGAAGCCTCAAAATCTTTACTTTTTAATCGTTACGTATACCCTCATTTCTGGTGAAGGAAAGTACCAAGGCTTTCATTGATTTCTCCCTATGTTAAACATGAAGCTAGACTTACAATACTGTCAGGTAGCAGTAGAAGTCTGAAGCCTGCTGTGCCCTTTGTACTATAAATGTCAGCTGTGATCCTGCAGTCCTCTCCCTCCCCTGCATTTCCCATCTGGTGGTATTGTTGGGTCAGGGTACAATGACTAAAGGCTTCGTGAACAGTCCTAATGAGCATTGCATGTCGTCATAGTACTGATAAGATTATGCATGGCCAGAAGGTGGGGGTTGGAATCTCAGCAACTGCACTTTCCGGTGAGTTATTTTCCGCTTAAGTATAGGAAGTATGAAAAATTTGGATGAGTTCTTTTAACTTTGTGTTTCTTATGTTGGAATCATAGCCATGTAGTTTTGGCAGATCTGTTTGTTTACATATTTGCCCTACATTGGAAACTGCAGCTGGAAGAGTTGAGTTTTATTTGTTGATAATAATACTTTGTTTTCCTTTAAAATAAGTGTCAAGAATTAAATTACAATATCCAGCTGTATTGCTTTGGTATTATTTCCTGCCAAATCAGGTAAATGATATTTTATCAAGTATGTGGTTTTGTAGAGTATCACTTTACTTTTTACTTATTTTTAATTTTTAAATTTGTATTTCTTTGCAGTACCGGGGACTGAACTTAGGACCTTGCACTTACCAGGCAGGTGCTTAATGCTGCTGAGCTGTCTCCCCAGCCCCTTCTTTTTATTTTATTTATTTTTTATTTTTTATTTTTTATTTTTTTTTGTCTTTTTGAGACAGGGTCTCACTATACAGTTCAGGCTGGCCTTAAGCTCACTTTGTAGCTCAGGCTGGTCTCGAACTCACAACAATCCTCCTAATTTTTGCTGGTGCTAGAGTTTGAACCTGGGACCTTCTCACTGTTACATTTCTAGCCCATTTTTAATTTTGAGACAAGGTCTTGCTGAATTGTCTGGGATAAACTAGCACTTGTGATTTTCCTGCCTTAGCCTACCAGAGTGCTGGGATTACAGACCAAGGTCACTAGGCTCAACTTCACACACTTGTAGGACATATTTTTTGTCAGAAATAGAAGAATGAGTGTGTGTGTAATGTGCTGTGTTCTGTCTGGTAGCAACACACTGAGACATGAAATTTGTATATTTTGAGGGGAAAAGAGTGACCTTCCCTTGCTTTCTCTTCTCTTCTCTTCTCTTCTCTTCTCTTCTCTTCTCTTCTCTTCTCTTCTCTTCTCTTCTCTTCTCTTCTCTTCTCTTCTCTTCTCTTCTCTTCTCTTCTCTTCTCTTCTCTTCTCTCCTCTCCTCTCCTCTTCTCTCCTCTTCTTTGTGGTACTGGAGATTAAACTTGAGACCTTGCACTTGCCAGACAGGTGTTTATGTCACTGAGCTATATATCCCTGGCCGGACATTATTATTTTTAGAATTAATTGATTTTTTTTTTTCCATTAGTATTTACTTAGTTTTGAAGAGTAAAAATATTGTGCCAAGTGTGGTGACATCTTTCAGTAATACCAGCTGCTCCTGAGGCAAGCAGAAGGATTGTAAATTTGGGGCCAGCATGGGAAGAGCTTGTCTCAAAATGTTATTTAAAACAACTCTAAAGTTGGATAGGGATGTGGCTCAGTAGTTGAATGCTGGCCTAGCAGTGAGGATGTCCTCGGTTCAATCCCAAGTACAAAGGGGGCAAAACAGCTATGATTATCAAGGATATAATGACTTTTTCATAAAATAAGAATTATATCAGGAAAAGAGAAACTACTTTGCAGAATGGGTTTCTGGCCTGTTTCCTGGGGAGATGTTCCCACTGCGAACTGTTTTGGGAAGGTCAGATGTGGAGAATCATGGCCCTTCTTTCCTGAGCATTTGTAGTATTTGTAAAGAACTGATAGGTGAGGAACCTGATGCAGCTGCATATCTATGAATCTACTAAAAAAACTGATTGGTGCTCAGCATGCATTGTTTACAATTAAAAAGCTATCATTAGCAGTTCCCTGTAAATGACTAGGAATCCTAACTTGAGTTTAAAAAAATGCATTGAGAAGTGATAGGAGTGAGAATAGCAATAATAAAGGAGCAACAAATTAATTTTTGTGACTCAGAAATACTGATACATTATAGGAAGAAAAAGGTCGGCATTGAGGAGGGAAATATTAAAAAGAGAGCATGCAGACTATGAGCCAGGGAAGATAATTTTAGGCAAAGAATCCAGGGGAATTCCAGATTGGGGCCCCTGCTTGCACAAAGGGGGTGGGTGTGTTGGTCTTTCAGGTATTCAGCAGTGATCCCTGTGCTCATATGTTGTTTTGTAAGCTTATTCTTCCAGGCATTTCTTTCAAATCCATTCTTCCCAGAATGGCAGAGATAAATTTGGTATTTATAGAAAGCCCTTTTGGATTAAAAAAAGAAAAGGTAGCTATGTTTATCTGAGCCAGTTTATTTCAATACAAGGAGCAGTTGGCATTAATGTGCAATTTGGGTGTGGAAAGCTGCAAAGAAATAATTGGCTTTTAAAAAAAATACTAAGCTTATAAGTTCAATTCAAGAAAAGAACCGCCTACTTTCTTCTGGGTGGTATGGAGAAACTACTTTGGTGGTTTGGGTTGTCTGGTAATTGTGTTTTGGAGCTTCACAGTGGAAAACAAGTATTTGTAAGTAGTTTTGACATCAGGCAATGATAATCTATCATTAGTAGTATAAAAATAGGGGTGGCCAAATAGACTACCAGGGAAGCACTATGCCAGTATTTCCAGGAAGAACGCAGTCTGTTGTAATTATTTCCGTATTCCTCAGCCTTTCTTGTTTGCATATGTCACAAATTCCTTTTGCTACCATATGAGCATGAATTGATTTGGTTTAAGGGTATACGGACATAAGATTGTTGTTATACCCTTTATGAGGTGAAGAAAGTGAATTATGTTGGTAAAGTGATTTCATGACAGTCATGGTGATGGCTGGACCCTGGATCAGTGACCTGAGGTCTGCTTTTCAAGGGTCAGTGTACCAAACTCGCCCAGTTGGTTTCTGCAGCAGGAAAGGTGAAATAACACTGAACAAAGAAAGTCAGTTTCCCCTGAATGTTTACATAAAAGTAAAAAGGAAAGCAAACCCATTTAGTCTTTTTTCTGTTTGTAATGGTATGACTGCTTGTCCACTGAGTTCGTATGGACTCAGAGGAAAGCTTCATGTTTTGCTTAGTTCGTTTATTGTCTTTCAGTGAACTTCTAGATAGCATTTGTGTTAGTGAACATATTTTGGCATACGTTAGGACCATTTGTAGCTTGATAAGTTCAAAATTGATTTGGTTCTTTATAAATTTAGAATAGCTTGTTTCTCTCTTTTTAATCTGGAAAATAGTTCCAATTTTGAATTGTTTGGCAAGTGTAATTTTAAGTCCAGGAGGGCAGAGAAAGAATGCTTTGTACCTTTCCCCTGATTTACTGTTAAGTCTTTGGATGTATCTGCAGTCAGAAAGTAAAGAAATGGGTGCGGAAGGGAAGGGCAGATGATAGATTGTTTAGGAATCCAAGGATTTTTTTTTTAATGGCAAAAATCTTCTGAAATCTTAGACTTTAGAAGTTTCAAGACAAGGAAACTTAAGTGCTTCTTTTGGAATCAAATACTTGGAAAATTTTAGAAATTCAAGTATATCTTTTAGTGGTTTTATATTAAGTAGAATCATTAAATTTTTGAATTATAGGAGTCATAACAAATCATGCAATCCAGCCTTTTCATTAACTGATAAGAACACAGTCTGGCAGAATTTCTTGTTTGCTTGAGCAGAGCTGAGAAGTTGCAAAGTCAGCTTTCTAATCCAGAGCTGCACAACATCACCTTGCCCCTTCTTGGGCTGGTGTGGAAGTGTCATGCAGAAAGTCCTAGGGATTGGAAGACTCAGGTGACCCCAGTGGCAGCAGAAGTACAGGGCTACTTGTTTGGCAGTTACCTTCATCACAGGGAAGGTACTTTGTTTCTTGCTTCTAGGGACTCCCTGCCAGGGCCTTGCACATGCTAAGCAGGCATACTACCACTGAGCTGTGTGCTAGTCCTGTTCTTATTTTGATAGTTGAGACAAAGGTCTCATTCTGTTGCTCAGGCTCTTAACAAACTCCAGGGCTTCTGTGGTCCTCCCCATTCAACCTCTGGAGCAGCGGGCACTGCCGGTACCATCATGCCCAGCTTTTGTTTTTTTTCAGGGTCTCGCTACAAGCTCAGTCTTGTAGTGATCCTCTTGTCTCAGACCCCCAAGCACCAGGAGTACAGGCATGTGCCACCATGCCCAGTTTCAGTGGCTGGCGCAGTGTGTCCAAGGTTCTGGGGCTGGGTACAGCACATAGTACTGGGATTGAACTTGGGACTTATGTGTGCCAGGCAGGTGCTTAGACCACTGAACTATATCTTCCCAGCCCTTATTTTTGGTTTTTGAGGGACAGAATCTTACTGCATTGCCAAGGCCGGTCTCCAACTCCTGGTCTCAAATGATCTTCCTGCTTCAATGTCCATGTATCACAAAACTGGGCTTCCAGATAACTGACACTGTTGATAATACATGCTTTTACAAAAATTGGAAGAATTGTTATATATTTGTAGTACATAGTGATCACATTGATTGTGAGGATTGTTGGTACATGTCCATAGCACATCTTATTTTTACTTCCTGTTCTTCCCTTCCTGCCATTGATACACATTAACAAAACTTTCTTTCCCTTGAATATCTGGCTTTCCATTAATCCAGTGTTTTTCTATCTCACCAAAAGTCTATAAGCCAAACAATATCAAATGTCTTATAAGATTACTATTTACCTAATATCGCTGACGTGCCAAGCATCATGCTAGGAACTCTTGCCATGTATTATTTAGTCCTTAAGGTCCAGTAAGACAGATGTTGTCATTTTCTTTTACAGATAAGGAACCTGGATGAACCAGATAGCTCACAAGATTAAAGTACCTGCTTACACAGATGCTAGGACTGTGGTTCAATCCCCAGGTGCTGTGCAGGACCCCTCCGTGGGGCTGAGACAGTGATTGAGATGGTGGCATGCACCTGTAAATCCCAGCACTTGGGAAGCTGAAAACAGGAGGATCACTATGAGTCTTATAGACCCTGTGCTAAGTGCATAAAAAAAAAATACAGATAAGAAACCTAAAACTTTATGAGATTAAGTAAATTGCCCAAGGACATGCAGATGCTATGAGGATAGCAGATAAGATAGAGGTAAGCCTCATAGGTGGTCTAAAGTTTGGATCCTGACATTTGCTAGTGTTTTTTATTTATTTATTTTTGTACTAGAGATTTTATTTTATTTTTATTTTTATTTTTTTGGCAGAACTAGGGTTGAACTCAGGTCTTGCACTTTCCAGGAAGTGCTTATTCTACTGAGCCATCTCCTTGGCTGAAGTACTGGTAGTTTTAAATAGAACGTATCACTGTTTCTGTTGTGCACCATGGTTTTGGTATTACTGTACTGTATTTTCTATTGGTAGAGGTTTGTGACTCTCCTACTAGGAACATAATGGAAGAAAGTATTGCCGTTCTCAGTGTGTTCTTTATGGGGAAGGGAGACCAATACCTGAAGGGATATGAGTAGACATGAATGAGCATTTTCGGAGGCTGCAAATTTTTTATGCAAGGAGAGCTCACTGATTGGACAAATTTCTGGTTGGACAATAGGTGGTAAAGGTTGAATTTGGAGTTCTTTATATTTGCATTGTTCTATATAGTGGGGAACCTCATAGCAAGTGTGAGTTCTGTTATCCCAGGGCTGCATGTAGGCATGCAGCGTGGAGAGGATTGCACATATCTCACATTTCTCCACTCATTTACAGGAGGGTTGCTTTTTAATCTCATTTCTGTTCCTCATTTTTACACCCACATTCAGGTACTTTTTGATCTCTATAGCAATTTCTTTTAATAGTGAACCATTATTCATAGATTCCAAAGTAAATAACTTTGTAAGACTAAAATATCTTTTGTAGAATGGTGCTTTTACTATCTTGATGAAAAGATAGACTTAAACAAATGATAGGGTTTTGTTTCCAAGAGGTAGAGGATGCCTTTTTGCTAAAGATTTGGTAGAAGAGAGAGGCTTTCTGGAGTGCTTGAATCATGAGGGTAGGAGCTGGGCACAGGAGAAAGGAGCACATTCGCACAGGACCCTGTCCTGGCCCTGTCCCCTATTGGGCCTGCAAATTTACTTCTGATTGAGATGCCCTTTGTACTTAGAGATCTTGGATCTCCATGGCTGCTGTGTCTACAAAACTGTTAGGTGTTGTATATCCCTCTGTGACTTCTTTGGTGGCTGTCTTCATCTTGCCCAAGCTCAACTAAATATCATTTGTTCCGTTTTAAGCAGATATATCTCATAAGTCATTATAGAAAGCATATTTCACTTCCTTCTGGGCACACCCCCATGTGTATACCAATGCTATATTTATATAAATTAATTCTGTGTTATCACAGGTTTCTCTGAAGCAAGCTGGATACGACCTCTATGTAGCTATTAAAGGTGGATCCCATATGTGAAAATGCTCAGACTCATTTAAAACATCCTATAATTCAAACTTCTAATGACTGTAATGTTTTTCCTCTACTTAGTCTAAATAGCCTGGGATTGGCTGGGGTCCGGCTGCCCCCTGATCACAGGGTCCGCAGCTCAGGCTGCCTCTGTTTAGTCTGCAGGTACCAAAACCTGTGTGGTTGTCTCTCATCACCCGCTTCCTGCCTTCTCTCTCCCATGCACTTATTGCAGTGAAGCAGACGAAGGCGGGTGGGGGAACCCTAATGGGTATCGCTTCAAAGGCTGTTGCTCGAGAAGCCTGGTAAAAGCTGGTGGCCTCAATCTGCCACTTTGCACTCAGTGGCTCTGGTGCCCAGAGACTCCTGCGTGTTGACAGTTGATTTCAAAGGTCTCAGAATCTCCTGTCAACACAGTGACATTCTAATTGCCCACAGGAATGTTTTCAGGTGACCTTATTCCTTAGTAGCTAATCAGGTATGTCAGAGAAGGCTTGTCGTTCATTTTTATTTCATAGAATTTACTTGTAATTTATATGTAGAATGCATAGTGAAATGTGTACTTTTATAGAAATTAATGAACAGCTTTCCCTCAGGATCTAAGTAATTACCTTGTATTATTGTTATTATTGAGATGGATCTCACTCTGTAGTGCAGGCAGGTGTTAAACTTGCTATGCAGCCCATTCTGTCCCAGAACTCACAGAAAGCCTGCCTCAGCCTCCCCAGTGCTAGCATTACAACTGTGCACTATCATGCCTGGCTACTGTGTACTATGTTCTGTCATGCTACTTATCATATTAAGGATAGCTCCTGCTCAGATGGGGTTTGCCATTTGATTTATTATTTTTAATAGGATTATTTTTATTTTTTGCTACACTGGCAATTGAACCCAGGGGTACCCTTCCACTGAGCTATATCTCTAGCCAGTTTTTGTTTTAAGACATAGTTTTGCTAAATTGCACAGACTGGCCTTAAATTTTTGTATGTCTTCCTGTTTGTCTCCTGAGCAGCTGGGATCACAGGTATGTACTGCCAGCTTAGGTTCAATTGGGAATTTTATTGGACAATTACAGCTTCACCGCTAGTAGAGGTAAGACAGAGAGAAACTAAGTATCCTTTAGTTTATTTCCCTTACTAGCAACAGTCAGTATACTAGCAGTGATAAAATCTACTGACCTTTAAGTTTCCCCAGCCTTATTTGTTTTGCATGCATAGGCCTGTGTATGTGTGTGTGATTTTATCAAATATGTAAGTTTGTATATCTACCATCATAATCAAGATTACTAACAATTTGTCATCATAGAGATTCCTCTTTGCCCTTTTGTAACTACACCTTCCTTCTTGCCCAAGCTGTGACTACTACTAATCCAATATTTTAAGTGTTTTGGTCATTTCAGAAGCATTACATAGGGTGGAAGGGATAGCTCAGTGGCAACACACACACACACACAGTACCCATCCTCAAATATGTGAAACAGTCATGCAGTATAGAAGATTAAGGAGCTGGCGGGCTGAGGAGATGGCTCAGAATAAGCGCTTCCCTGGCAAGCATAAGGGCCTGAGTTCAATCCCCAGTTCTGCAAGAAAAAAAAAAAAAAAAAAAAAAGATTCAAGAGTGGCTTTTTTCTTTCAGCATAGGTCTATCTATCCAAATTGTGGGCAGCAATAAATTCTAGGTAGAGGATGCCCAGACATTTTCTGCTATTTGGCTTTTATAAATAATGCTGTGATGAACACAGGTTTTTGAATGTACATTTTCATTTCTTAGGACTAAGTGCCCAGAAGTACAATTGTAGGTTGTGTGCTAATTGCATGTTTAATTCTGTAAGAAACTGCTCAACTGTCTTCCACAGGGGCTGTGCCATGTCACTTTCCCACCAGTGTCTGTGTTTGTTTTTTGTTTATTTGATGGTTGCTTGTTTGGTTTTTTTTTTTTTTTTTTTTTTTTTTAGCTAGGATCTCCTTATGTATTGCAGGGTGGCCTCAAACTGATTGGGTGCTGAGATTGCTGTGCTTTCTGTTTTTATTTATTTATTTTTGTATTTAGAACAGGGTGTACAGGGCCTCACTGCATAGATCAGTAGTGATCCTCCTGTTTATAGCCTCCCAAGTGTTGGAATTACAGGTGTGTGTCACAACATGGCAGGCCTGGGGATTGAAATTCCAGCCCCAGTGTCTGCCTAAGCAGGTGTTTTAATCCACTGAGCTATTTGGCTGGCCTTGTTTTTCAGTTTTAGATTCTGATAGGTGTACAATCATGACTCTAATGTGGTTTTAATTTGAATGTCCTTATTTTTACTTTCTCTCTTTTTCTAAAGAGAATTTTTGGTTTATTATTTCTTTAAGTATTACTTTGTAAAAAATAAATTGCTTTGTAACTAAGCACCTTTTGGGACCCACTCCCAGGTAGTAAAATTCGAGGCTTGCTGTTTACTATGGGAGGCTTTCTGCAGCCTAGGGGTGCCTGCTTTCCAGCCACACACGGTGTGACTACCAGCTGTGCTGCATGGCCTAAACTCTGTTCCCCACCTCATGTCATGCTGCGCTGAGAGACCCTTTCCAGGCAGGTGATTTCTCAGCCTTCTAGACCTGTTATCCTTTTGTAACAGTCTCCCTTTCCCATGCAGGAAAAGCAGTAGAAAGGTCCCCACTTCTTCCCTGTTGCCATCCATCCATTCATCGGTTGTTTTCCTCACACTTGCTCTGCCTGTCAGTGTGACATCTGTTCTTGCCTGCCTCTCCCCTAGGACTCTCCCCAGTGGGAACCACTGAAGTGTTTATTCTAGTGCTTACTCTAGTTCCTGGGAACAGTGCCTTGCACATAGTAGGCACTTTGTAAATGCTTGCTGAAAAAAATGAATGAGCCAGTGAGTGTTGTACCTTTGCATTCTCACTTTCGGTCCTAGCATGTTGCTGTGCTGCTCATAGTGTGACAGAAGTAGATTCATGGACTCTGCTGATTGTACTGTGCACCAAGCACGTGCAGCGCACTGTCTTGCCAGGCACTTCATCTTCTGTCAGTCATCCACAGACCCACCCCCACCTCCGATTTTGCCTCACTCTGTGCTTCAGGCTGGCCTTGAACTCACTGTGTGGCTCAGGCTGGCCTCAAACCTGAAGTGATCCTTCTGTCTTATGAGTGCTGAGATTACAGGCATGTGCCTCTATGGCTGGTGAATCCTTTATTTTGAGATAGAGATTTGCTAAGCTCCCCAGACTGGCTTCAGTCTTGCAGTCCTCTGCCTTAGCTTCTTCAGTAGCTGGGATCACAGGTGTGCAGCATCTTGCTAGCTCTGGGTCTTTAGTTCTCCTGCAGCGCTAAGATATTGTCCTTCTGTTACAGTGTGCCCATCCATCTCCCCCCTCCATTGGATTTAAGAATAAATATTATACATGATTATACACATCTTCACATCCTTGGCCCAATGATGCCTGCACATATGGGAGGGTGGCTGCATCTGAACCAAATGGCCTTCTGGTTCAACCCTGCTTTTACTTGTGTGAGGTCAGAACCCAGCTGCGTTTTGAGTAAATGAGAGTCCCAGTGACCAGGCTTCTGTGAGTGCACAGGAAACATTTGCTAATTCTGCAGAGCAGTTATGTTGATGGGAAGAATTACTGCCGTTTGCGGAGAATAGCTCCCTTGGAAAAGAGAGATGGAGTGGAAAGGCTTCACGGGTGCTGTCATGAAGCACCTTTCCATCCTGGGGATGGTGAAGCAAGAAATGTTCTGTTTGCCTGATCCTCTGTTCCTCCTTCCAGAAAAGATGCATAGCTTTAAATTCTCATACAAGCCAGAAGCAGTTTTAACAGTCTCTGTCTGTGTCTGTCTGTCTGTCAGTCAATTTCTCTCTCTCTCTCTGTCTCTCACTGGGGATTGAATGCAGACAGACTCTACCACTGAGCTATATACCCAGCCTTTTTTATGTTTATTTATTTTGGTACCAGGGATCAAACTCAGAACCTCGTGCTTGCCAGGCAGGCATTTATGTGGCTGAGCTATCTCCTTCCCCCATGTTTATTTTTTTCAGACTGGGTCTCACTAAATTTCCCAAGATGACCTTGAACTTGGGGATCCTCCTCTGTTAGCATCTTGGGTAGTTAAGATTGCAGGCCTAAGAGTTTTTTACATACTGCCTATTTTAAGGTATCTTCATATGCTGTTCAGAAAATCCAAACATAATTGTACCACTGAAAGATTAAAAAACTAGTCAGGGGTGGTGGCATACTCCTTGGGAAATGAGGCAGGAGGTTATTGTGAGTTTAAGACCACCTTGAACTACGTAGAGAGGCCTTGTCTCCCCCCCCAAAAATATTCTGTTTGAAGACACTGTTTTTAAATAAAAATGTACCTAGGTCTTAGAGGTAATAATACTAAATGTACCTAGGTCTTAGAGGTAATAAGACTAAAACTGAAAACTTTGGGGCAATGTATACATTGTATAGGTACTTTGAAGTTAGCATAAATTTATCAAGATGTCATCACAAAGGGCTTGGTGAAATTTTTATGTATATGGGGAAATGATGAGAAAGAGTCAACTGTAGAATACATGTGTCTTTTATAGGGTAAGTGAGCATGTAATTATTTGAACATGACATTTCTGTTTAATTGTAGCACCTTTGCTTTGTTTTCTCTATACCACAGATGAGTATGGCTTAGGTGGTCAGCCCAGTATGATCTAAGATAGTGTCCACATGAAAGTATGTGAGAATGTTAAGAAGACTTTTTTATTTCACTGCTCAACATAAAAACACCATGTCTTAGCTATTAAGAAGCCAGGTAATGGGGCTGGGGAGATGGCTCAGTGGAATAAGTTCTTGCCTGGCAAGTGCAAGGTCCTGAGTTCAATCCCTGGTACCACAAAAAAAAAAAAAAAAAAAAGAAGCCAGGTAAAGCAATGTGGCATTCTGGGAGCCCAAGGCAGGAAGATTACAAGTTCACACCTAGCTGGGCACTTGGGTGGAACTGCTATGTAGAGTATCATTTCATCTGCAAATAATGATAATTTAACTCCTTGCTTTCCTATGCTTATTCTTTTTATTTCTTTTTCTTGTCTAATTGCTGTGATTAATGTTTCAGAATGATACTGAATAAGAGTAGTTACTATAGACATGTTTGTCTTGTTCCTGATTTTAGAGGAAAAGGTCTCAGTTATCATGAATGGGTGCTGGACTTTGTCACACACTTTTTCTGCATCTATTGAAATGACCCTATGGGTTTTGTCTTTGGCTCTGTTCATATGATGTATTACATCTGTTGATTTTTGTATGTTGAACAATCCATGCATCTCTAGCGTGAATCCTGCTTGGTCATGTTGTATAATCATCTTGAGAATCTTCTGCATTCCCTCTGCCAGTATCTTTTTTTTTTTTTTCGTCTTTTTGAGACAGGGTCTCACTATGCAGTTCAGGCTGGCCTTAAGCTCACTTTGTAGCTCAGGCTGGTCTCGAACTCACAATAATCCTCCTGCCTCAGCCTCCTGAGTGCTGGGATTACAGGCATGCACCCCCACGCCCGGCTTTCTGCCAGTATCTTATGGAGGATATTTGTGCCTGTGTTCATTAAAGAGATTGACCTGCTGTTCTGTGTTTGATTGGACCCTTCTTTTCTTTTGGTATCAGGGTAATAATACCTGCTTCCAAGAATGAGTTTGGAAGGATTGCTTCCCTTTCAGTTTCATTAAAGACTTTGAAAAGTAGCAGCAGTAAGTCTTCTATGAGATTCTTGTAGAATTCAGCAGTGAATCTGTCAGGGCCTGGGTTTTTCTTTGTTGATAGGGTTTTATATGTATTTATTTATTTATTTTTATTGACTTATCTATTGTGTTTTAGTAAGGGTTTACAAGGTCTCACTACATAGATCAGACTTGTAGTGATTGTCCTGTTTTCAGCCTCCCAAGCCCTCAGATTACATGTGTGTGCTACCACATCCAGTCTCAATCACTGACTCAGCTTGCCCCAGGGGTGGGGCCAGCATGCCATGCTGGGGATCCAACCACCATTCTGGCATCTGCCTAAGCAGGAGCTTTAATCCACTGAGCTCTCTGACTGGCTAGAATACAGGCTCCTTTCTTTCCTTTCCCTTTTTTTTTTGTTAAGGTTGGCTAAGAATTTGTGAACTTTATTTAATCCTTCAAAGAACTAACTCTTGGATTTATTGATCTTTTGTATTATTTTCTTAGTCTCCCTGGCATTAATTTCTGCAATCAGTTAATTTCTTCCCTTGTGTGGTCTTTAAACTTGGCTTGTTTTTCTTTTCCTTTTTTTGGGGGTGGAACCGGGGATTGAACTCAGGCCCTTGTGCTTGCCAGAGAAGTACTTATTCTACTGAGCCGTCTCCCTAGCCCCTTTCTTTTCCTAGAAGCTTGAATTTGAATATTAAGTTGTTTATTTTAGGGCCAGGGAGATAACTCATTGGCATAGCACCTGCCTGGCAAGCACAAGGTACTGAGTTCAATTCCCAGTACAGAAAAACAGAAGATGTTTATTTTAGCTTGCCCTGTTTTCCTGATATGGGAAATAAGTGCTGCAAATTTCCTTTACAGGACTGCTTTCACTGTGCCCCATGAGTTCTGGTATAGTGTACTGGAATTATTCAACTATAGAAACTGTCTAATTTTTGTATGTGACCCATTGTTTGTTCATGAGAGTGTTGTTTAATTTCCATGTGTTTATGAAGTTTTTGTGGTTTCTTTTGTCATCAGTTTCCAATTACATTGAAAAAGCACAATGGTCTCATTATATACATTGGATGGCTTCAGTTCCTTTGCATTGTCTTAAGCATGGTCTGTGAGCTAGTATGTGGTCTGTTTTTGAGAATATCCCATGTACATTTAAGAAGAATGTGTATTTTGATGTGGGGTAGAACACTGTAAACATCTAGTAAGTCCATTTGTTCGAAAGTTTGGTTTAGTTCTAATATTTCATTGTTAATTTTTTGTCTAGTTAGATCTGTTTGTGATGCTGGAATATTAAGGTCCTCCTTTATAATTTTCTTAATGCTTATTTGATTTTTCATGTTTATTAATTTATTTTATATAGTTGGGTATACTGGTATTTGCATATATATGTGTTATTATCTCTTGCTCTTTGATGTCTTCCTTTATGTAGATGTAGTGACCTTCTTTGTCTCTCTTAATCACTCTTGGCTTGAAATCCACTTTCTCTGCAAATAGAATAGCTATCCCTGATTTTTCTTGGATTCCTGTCACATGGAGTATTGTTTTCCATCCTTGGCTCTGATTCTATTAATTTTTTTTGATATAAGTGTATTTCTTTTATGTAGTATATTGTTTGATGTTGCTTCTTAATCCATTCTGCCAGTCTATTTCTTTTGATTGGTGAATTGAGACCATTAACAGTGATGGTTATAACTGATAATGTATTCCGTGATACAGCTCAATGCTACAGTACCTGCTTGGCAAGCATGAGGTCCTGAGTTTGATTCCTGATGAAAAAAAAAGGACAAGATTAACTGATATGTATTCACTTACTTTGTCATGTTATTTTTCTGATGTTGGTTCCCCCTTTTTCCTCTATGTTTAATTACTTGCTTTGCCTGGTGGATTCATTCTTTTGGGACTCATGGAGTTGTGATCCTTGCTATCTGTTTCTCAAATGTTCTTCAGACTGTTTTGGAGGCTGGTTTGGTGTTCATGAATTTCCACAGGTGTCTTTGTCATGGAAGTATTTCTCTCAGTTTTATTAAGGATAGTTTTGTGGGGATGTCTATCTGGGTTGGAGGTTATTTTCTTTTAGGGCCTGAAATACTTCACTCCAAGCTCTCCTTGACTGGAGAGTTTGTGTTGTGAAGTCTGCTACTTTCCTTTATCGGTTGTTTGTTTCTTTTCTCAGCTTTTGATATTCTGCTCTTGTGTTGAATTTCTTGGATCTTGACTTACATACCATGGTGTGCATTTTTTTTGGATCATGGCTAATTTGGTTTCTATATACCTCACTTATCTGTATGTAATTCACTTGGAAATTTTTCTGTCATGACTTCTGTGAGCAGTTTTTTAATATCATTGTGCAGTCTCTTGCTTTTTGATTGACTCCAATTCTATGTTGTTATTCTTTGCATAATCTAGAAGCTGCTGGATTGATTGTTTTAATAGTTCCTTGCTATTTTAAAGAAATTTTTCTTTTCATGATCATTAATTGCAGTCTTGTCTTCTAGATCTGAGGTTCTGTCCTCACATGGGCTCATTCTACTATTTATACTTTCAGTGGAATTTTAATGTCCTTGGTAACTTTGAATCTGTTTCATGGATTCCATTTCTTTCCTATGTGATGTGTTCATGGTTTCCAACATTTTCCTAAGCTCTTTTATTTCCTAAGCATGTCTTTCATTATGGTCACCATTTCTGTAGTTATCTGAGAAATTATTTCTCATTTGATTTTTTTTTTTCTAGAGCCTTGTTTATGTGCTTTGTCACTTTATCTGTTACCACTTCAGAGACCAGTTGAGTGCCTTTCAGAGTGTTCTACTTCATGGCCCCCTGAATTTGCCTTTGGTTAGCTGTAGATCTGGGAATCTATCTTGTTTGAGTGTCTTTTTTTTTTTTTTTTGTGGAACCGGAGTTTGAACTCAGGCCCTTGAGCTTACCAGGCAAGCACTTATTTTACTGAGCCTTCTCCCTGGCCCCTGAGTGTCTTTTCATGTATTATTTTTGTATCCTTTTTTAGTTTAATTCCTGTTTTGCTGCTTGTAAATTGCTTGTGGTGAATAGTTTTATTGTAGTATTTATAACCTTTAGGAAATGGTTACTTCTTAGAAGTATCTTACAGGTACCTTTGGGTTTTGTGTCTGTTGCAAAATCCTCTCTCTTGAATTTATTGAGAATGAGAAGTTGTTCGCCTGATTCCTGGTTCTTTGTCATTGGCCTACAGTATTTTTTATCATCCTTAGGTAATCTCAATGTTGGTATACCAGGAAGACCAACTGATTGAAGAATTATGTCACCTTGGCTAATGTGGTAAAATCAGCAGTAACAGTAGCATCAAACAGTCTAAAAAAATGTCAAACTGAGATACCTTTCAATTTGCCACCTTAACCATATGAACTAGATTTATGGGTATGCATAAAAATCTAAAACAAACCAGAAAATCATATATATAGAAATGTAAGCCTCAATGGCAATTTTATCCTCCAGGGGAAAAATATAAAAGATATTTGGGGGAAAAATAGAAAAATAGAAGAGAAAGAGATTAGAAGTAAGGTTGGAGGACAAAGGAAGATCACACAACCTTGAACTTGAGGGAGCTGGTAAAGAAGGTAGAGAAAGCTAGAATAAATAAAAAGAAAAACAAAACAACAACAACAAAAGAAATGGGGTTCACATTCATACAAACAAGAATAATCATGAAAAAAGAAAAAAAAAAACTAAAGAAAGAAAGATAGAAAATAATGACCACTTCAAGGTGTATTTCTGCTGTTCCTGGTAGATAACATAGACAGTCCAGATTTGAGGTGATTATTCCCTGCAAGTCAGTTGTAGCTTTCCATCAGGTTACTGGATAATTTCAGAGATCCAGCACCTTTAGTTCCCCTGAGGTTCAGGCTGGTTTCTAACCATGGCAGCCCACTAGACCTGTTCAGCCTGCACCCCCTCCAGCTTGAATTGGCTACCTGCCAGCTCAATCTCATTTCCTTGACCTCCTGTTGGCTTGAACTCAGCTCCTGACCCCAATACTGGAGTTGATATATGAAGCCAGCAGTTGCTGAGTTTTGAGCTCAGTTGGCCCCTCTCTGAGATGGTTCTCCTGCTAGTTTCCCTTTCCTCTCCCACGTAACTCCCTGGTCACTGCAGTCCTCCATGTCTACAGCTATGTTCCTCTGGTGTGTTTCTCCATGGACCTTTTGCGGTCACCAGGAGTTCCCCTGGGTAGGCAGGTGCCAGCTGCCTTTCCCAGGCAATAAGCCTAGGCATGGGAGAAGGCGCCACCTGCTACCTCTGCTTGCTTTGTTGAAGTCTCCCTGTTCACTCACTCTGTGTGTAGTTAATTCAGATCCTTCCTGGGTCCTGTGGATCCACTCCCTCATTCTTCTCTTTGTCACGGTGCTATATGCCTGGGCACCGTATCTTGGAGAGACTTTCTCTGTTGCTCAATACTGCATCTTATTCTTTAAAGTTTTCCCAAAAGAAAATTTAGAGTGGACATTCACCCTGCTACTTCAGTGAATATAGAGAGTGAAGGAAGGAAGTTGAACTATTAAAACGATGACTTTCATGCCATTAAGTGGGCCAGGAAGATATCTCAGCTGCATAAGTGCCTGCATGGCAAGCCCAATGGCCTGAGTTCAGGTACCAAAAAAAAAAAAAAAAGAGTTCAGTTTTGATACCATTAAGCCTTGGAGCATAAGACTGATTTTTTTTTTTTTTTAATCCAAGTACATGAGTACATGAATATGGGTGGGTCTGTCAGAATATTTTTATTGATAAAGTATTCATTTTAATTTTGTGAGTTATTTTAAATAATTACTTTTTTTTTTTTTTTTTTTTGGATACAGAATCTTGCTATATAGTTCAGACTTGTTCATACTCATAGTAATCTTTCCATCTCAGCCTCCCAAGTACTGGGATCACAGGCATGAATGATCATGCCTGCTTCAGGGGTCAGCACTGCATCTGGTAGTAGGGATCAAACTCAGGACCTTATGCTTGCCAGGCAAGTGCTTATGTTGCTGAGCTATCTCCCCAGCCCTAAACAATGACTACTTAACAGGAAAAACTATCACAAAAATGTACTTTTCAATACTTATTGAGTGTTTATAAAAAGCATCAAAAGTTTCAATGACAGGTGTTTGGTTTACAAAGTCTTAGAACAACATGAGGGCCTGCCAAATAGCTAAACAGATTAAAGCTCCTGCAAACAGGCGAAGGGGCTGGGAATTCGATCCCCAGCCCTGCCATGCCAGCCCCACCCCCAGACATGCTGAGATGGGAATTGAGACTGGGCGTAGTGGTGCACACCTGTAATCCCAGCTCTTGGGAGGATGTAAACAGGTGGATCACTACCAGTCCGATCTAGTAGTGAGACCCTGAACACACTGTAGCTATAGACCCTTCCCTAAAATACAAATAAAGTTTAAAAAAAGAACATCAGAAATAAACTCATATAAAATCATAATGAAAATACCAATAACACTCTACAAAATCTTTACTTCAGTTACCACACATAATACACAACAGCAGTGTGTTCTTTGTACACACATTGTTTACTCAGACTGTCTTTTGCTTTCCTAGCCTGTTTATAGGACATGCTTGACATCTCAGTTGTTTTGCTGTTTTGTCAGGAGTTTCTTATTATGTTGTATGTGGTTAACAGGAACATAAAATATCAATAAAATAAATTATTAATACCTTGGCCTGGGGGGTACAGTTTAGTGGCATAGCACCTGTCTGCTAAGATCAAGGTCTTGAGTTCAATTCCTGGTACCAAAAAATTCTTATAGTGTTGTGTGTTTATAGATTTTCATATCAACTTCAAATTTTCATATCAGCTTTGTACCTCCTTACAAAACCTAAAAGATAACATCAGAAATAAATTCTCATGTGAATTACAAGGAAAGTACCAATAGAACTCTTATCACAAAAAAATCAGCTTTGCTTCAGCTGTCAAACCACGGCAGTCTTCACACGTGACAGCTGCATATTCATGGACACATCTTGCGTATACTGAGAGCATGTTGCTTACCTTTCCTTTACTAAGTGACAGGCTTGTTGCCTCTCTTCCTATTTTGTCAGGAGCTTCCTACTGTATTGTATGACATGCACTTAGCAGGGAAATGAGATGTCAACGAAATACACTTATCAAATGTGCAGTGAGTGCTTAGAATAGATGTCTACATTTCTGCATCAACTGTTTACTTGCTTACAACCTTTACCATCAAAAATGAAAACCTGTGTGAACTACAGTGTAAACAGAAACAAGTCTACCACAGAAAGAAGTTTTGCTCCAGCTGCCACATGCAAGGCAGTCTTTATACATGACAACTGTGTGCCCCCCCGTGTGTTGCTTAACACTGAGACTACATCTGTTTTGGGCACAGTGAACATGTTTTTCTCTTGCTGTTGTTGTCATGGGCCTTTTGCACCTGCCTGTGCCCCTGCCAGTTCTCCAGTGTGCTCTGCAGACTTTTTGCTAATTCTTCTAAAAAAGAAGCATTTTTTTTCCTCTACTGTAAATGATCTTTGATGAGCTTCAGTCCCAGTCCTCTAAGGAAATTTCTCTGTAATATTTTACACTTCTCATTTTCTTTGTAAACTGTGCCACACATGTGGATAAAACACAACCATTGGCTAATGCTTTGTGTTTCAAGTGACATCATAGTTGATGCATAACTCATTAACAATAACTATGCCATGTTTGGTTTTATTTTCAAAAGTTTTAATCTTAGGCGTCTATTTTTTTTTTAATGTATCAGTTATTTAATTAGGTTCTTAGTAAGAAATTTATTTTATTTTTTATTTATTTTTATTTTATTGAGAAACATAGCAATGAGAGTATCAAAACTGATTAATAGGACATTTCAATGATTAATACATTATACATTGTTATCTTCTTAGTGGTTATTCATAGTACAAGAAGCAAACAGGATATCCTGTCCAAACAGTAGTAGTACAAATCTTTCTTCTCATTGAGTTAAGCAAAAGTAGCTGTATATCTATCCTAATTATTTTGTATATACAGATACAAAATGGTCCTTCATTTATATCCCCTTTTTTGTTTAGTTTTGACAGAGATGGGTATTCCATTGTTATTTAAAAATTGTAGGTGCGTGAATTTAGCAAAATAATCCAACATAGTCCAGTACAAAAAAGAGGCATAAAAAGTAAAGCCATGCTAATATGCTCAGCTGTAAAAGGCTCAAAATAATCCAAAACAGTCCAGCAGCTCATAATAGTAGTGGGTTATCTACAGAAGTTGTTGACTTGAGCCTTTCACAGCTCAGCATATTAATATGGCTTTCCTTTATAGACCTCTTTTCTTTATACTTTTCTGCTAGATGGTTAAGACTAAGATAAAGTGAGACCTATATGACAAGAAATGTAACTTTTGTATCTGATAAGGTCAGTGACATACCTTCAGGATTTATCTTGTAACCCTGTACCACACTTTGTAGATCCTTTGCCAAAGTCAGCCTTGTGGAGGAGTCATGGCTGTTGTTTGACCATTTTGCTCTCTGTGAAAGCCTGAAAGAATGTTTTCTGTTCATGTGACTCTCCTTAGGCACACTCTACATCATCAATCACTTTCCTCTGTGGCCCCATAATCTCCTTGATCAGAAAATTTCAGACACAGCTGAGTTACATGATGTTACAGTATAGGTTCTCCTATGTCCTGAGTCTTCACTGACCCTGAAAGGCTAAGGCCAAAATCTTGGCTGACCTTGCAGCCCTTCCTTTTCTGTAATTTTTGATCTGCAAACTTAGGTTGTTAACCCTCTAGAAAAGAAGCTTATTATTACCCTGCAACATATGCAGCTCAGTTTACCCTAGCTATCTGTGTAAGTATCAGTCATCTTAGGCATAACATGGAACAGATGTTTTCCATCAAGTATTGATATGTTAAACTTTAAGTCCCTACAGAATATGAAGAAAAAAATAATTTGAAAAAATAGGAATAAGCTGGGTGTGGTGGCGCAGGCCTGTAATCCCAGCACTTGGGAGACTGAGGCAGGAGGATTGTTGTGAGTTCGAGACTAGCCTGA